>CAHIKZ030003813.1:2905000-2960000 GCA_903632075.3 Acanthosepion pharaonis
TACCTTCACCACGATTCAGTATGTAAATGCTTCCTTCTTTAAACTCGTTACCACAACAAAATCTTACTATTAATATTTGGATACCGTGGGCTCTTCTTACCGCGGCTACAGACGTGTGAAACCCACGTGAGAATGATTCATGCTGTTCCGAAGGGTATTTGTGCGAAAGCGAACGAGGCCGGAATTTGAACTGGACTCACCTATTTTGCTTTCCTCGCAGATAAGTGACGCTACAGGCTCGTCGTAAAACACTTGTACGCAAATTCGATTTTTTTTTTTACCGATGCTTTACCTAACGTTGTCACCAAGACCATGGAAGGGAGGTAAAGATTCTGCCAAAAAAAAAAAAAAAAAATTAAAAAAAAATAAGAAAGTAAAAAAAAAAAGAACAAAAAAAAAAAAAACAGGTCGAAAAATGGAAAACCCAAAAGAATTAATTGAATTACGTTGAGAAATAACAAAAATGCCTCAAGAATTTCTGAAACATTTATTGAATTCGCGCTTTGTCATTTCATACCTAACCTTCCATTCCACCACGTACTTTCAGAGGACCTCTAGTTTTCTATTTGCGTTTACCTCCATTTACCTTTCTATGCCTTTAAGTCTATATTTTTATGTGCGTGCCAATATGTCTTTTTTCCTGATGCCAAGCATCTTCAATCGTTTTTTTTTCAGTCATTTCTAGGGACTTGTTTTGTTTCTTGGTAACTGGCCACTGTTAAATATATCTGAACCCTATTTTCCGATTTCTTCCCTCTTCTGATATAGCCTTTCACTTTCAAGGCTCACAAATACATTTCAGTGCTCTTAATAAATCTCATCTTCTCTGTAATCGATTTTCTTTTGTCTTCAATTCAATATAGGGTGAAATTTCCTCCTTTTCCACATCATATATATATATATATATATATATATATATATGTGTGTGTGTGTGTGTGTGTGTGTCTGTGTGTGTATAGGTGGTATATATGTATCAGAGACAACTGTGATGTTCTCGTCTATAGTAGAATATCATTCAAAATATATCAGATAATTTAGGCATATACCTATATATATATATATATATATATATATATATATATATATATATTATAAATTAATTGATTTAAAATATGGTTTTTTTTCGCTACACAGTTCTAACTATGTTTCAAAAATGGAAGCTGAAAGCTCCGAAATTAATTTTGTAATTAAATTAAAGACATTAATTCCATTTCATCCTCAAGCGAATTTTGGAGTAACTTTTAAAATGTGTGTGTGTGTGTGATACAAATTAATAGAAGGATTTGAGATAATCATGATTTTGTAATACATCGTGTCTAGAAGAAACATCAACACAAGGTAGATAGCACTGGACAGCGTTTCCTCCTACATTTGGGACTACATCGTCAGTGCGCATCCACTACCGACAACTGAAACCGTAACCTTACGATTCGCCACAAGCGTTATACCAACTGTACCAACGGGACGTTCAGTGCTTTCTGTTAAGGTTTTTTCTGAACCCAGTGTATATCTATATGTCCACTTTTATAATTACATACGCTCTAGCTCTGATAGTGACCACTTTTAGCCATACATATAGCATAGCTTAAAATTACATCGTTAGATAAGCAAAGTTACTGTCCTTTAATTTGATTCGAGCATCGCATTATTTAACGTGATATGTACATTGAAAGATAATTATTTTTTTACGCTTCTTTAAAACCTGGATATGCTGGACTCGATCAAACAAGTATCCGATTGAAGAAGAAGAAGAAGAAGAAGAAGAAGAAGAAGAAGAAGAAGAAGACGAAGACGACGAAGAAGATGACGCAGAAGAAGAAGCAGAAGAAGAAGCAGAAGTAGTAGAAGAAGAAAAAGAAGAAGAAGAAGAAGACGATAATTGCACTCTTCCTTGTATCATAAATGTTAATAATCAAAATAATTTCTCGAAATAGTAAATCAAACGTATGTCAAAGGGCATTTATGTCATGTTAACGGAAATATTTTTATCATCATACAATTCTTTTTTATGATGAGTTTAATATTATTGGCATTGTTCTTTGAATATTCCTAAGTTTCTATCTTCAAAGAAGCAAAAATATATACATCCATAGATTTATTTAAGATGCCTTGTAAATTTCAGACGTAGAGGCGTTCATGACTCTCTACAGATTCCGTTTCTTTATTATTCTGATTATTGTCATTGGACGCGTCTTCTGTTGTCTTATTCACGTTTTGTCTTTCAGAATTATCTTCTTTTTACTTGTTACAAGTCGGAGCAGCCGAGACCAGTCCACCATGCTCGTTAACCACCAACCGAGGAAAGAAATGACAGATACATCATTTTCCCAAGGACAGTAGTGCGAGAGTAAACGCAACTGACTCAGAATTCGAATGTATAAACTGAAACGTAAACAAATTAACACATATGTAGCTAATTAGTTATTAGGCAACAGAAAGTATTCAATGGCGGTATTAAATAAATTTAAGAATTGTGACAAAAACTATTTCGTTTGAATTTATAATGGATCCCATGTTATAGCGGCTATACGTCGTTAAAGAAGAAATAAGTCATAAGTTGTTATTCTTACGTTTTTAACCCTAGAACACTGACCACTACTAATCATAGGTATATCATACCCGATTTTGAAAATATCAAAAAAAATATTAAATATAAATCGTTATTTGAAATATTTTACATGCAGGCACTTCAAACTTTGTACTTTAAGTTAACATTAATAGGAAATGAAAAAAAAAAAATTATTTAGGTAAGAAAATCAAGTACTGAAAATTGTAATTAAAAATAGGAAAAATTGTGCTGGGTACAATATACGCATGGTTAGTGTTCTAGGGTTAAGATATTTAATCCGTTGAGCTTGGCTAGATGTAGCCCTAAGTTGTATGCTAACAATTTCTTTTATTCTATTTCTCGCTTGTGAAACTCCCTTCCAGTTCCATGCTTTCCAGTCAACTTTAAGCTTCAAAACTTTAAATGCAATGTCAATCGCTATCTACTGCCCCATTAATTACTCTTTTCACTCCCTCTTCATTAATGTTTTTTTCCCAATTCCTCCACATTCTGTAACCCCCTTGCGTTTTAGTGGCTTTATTGCCTTGTTTGGGGTGGTATCGATTTAAAAAGTGTTAGGAACGCATTTTAGTTTTTCATTTAGCAAACTGTAGATATGCAGACTTATATTGCAGGTATATAGGCTTACCTGAATATAGAAATGCTTGCGCGTATATATAGACAAAGTGAGTATATTTCTGTGCGTGTGTGAGTGTGTTTACATGTGTGTGTGTGTATAAGTGTGTGTGTGTGTGTGTGTGTATAAGTGTGTGTGTGTGTGTGCGTGTGTTGTGGAAATGTCTGCGTTCCGGTCAAAAAGCCCATGGCCGAAATACTGGTGAATTCTTTGTATCTGTTTTAGTGTGGAAAATGTCTAGCTTCAATATTCAACCACCAGGAATATTCTAGAATTATAAAGATAGTTGAATAAAGGTAGAGCCTCGTTTTCATCCCTCATATCGACATTATCATTGAACAGACAGAAATTCTCTTGTTCTGGTCAGTTGAATTTATTTTACTTATGTTCCGAAGAGTTTGACATTTAAATGGTTCGGTTCGGTTCGAAAATAAGTCAGACGTGATAACCGGAATGGTGAACATTAATTTAATATTATTGATACATTTTTCAAAAATCGCGAAAAAGTATATCAGTCAAAGTATAATTTACACTTCAATTTTCAGACTAATTTAAAATTATAAAAAAAAAATGCCACTTAGTAAGAAGAAGTACTTCGTTCAGCCAGATACCTAAATTATCAAAGACAACGTTTATTGACGACTCGATCTACTCATATGAACGTATGACATTTATTCTTCTCTCCAGACGAATCGAATGGTTCCAAATATTTGTAAACACAATCCAAACTGAAGTAAAAAAAAGAAAAAGAAAAGAAAGACAGACAAAACAAAAAACAAAAAAAAAAAAAAAGGAATCTAAATTTATCTCTCACCTACAGACGTGTATAGTCGGGTTGATTGGAGAGCTGAAACATTCTTGGACGGAATGACCAAAATCAAATGAAATAGCCTATTATCAGTGTTCGTTTTCCTCATATGAATTTACTTTGTCTATAAATATAAATGACAATAGGAAAACTGTAATTGTTGCCGACGCGTTTCGTCCAATGTGGACTGTCTCAAGGCACAAGGAGAAATGAATTTATTTAAACAAAGTAACTAATAATAACAAAACAAAATGTCCTTAGCAACTGGAAGAATTTAAAGAACGTTATTTTCATAGAGTTTAACTGAAAATTACGTCAATTACTATCACGTGTGGAGATATTGTTATTATTGCTGTGTTGACGGTTTCAACCATTTTCTTTTGATTTCACGATATTGTTGTGTATGTTTGTTTGGGAGAGTAGTAATTCTGTTAAGAAAGGTGAAATAGGGAAAAAAGCCTGGGCGTAGATTAATATTTGGGTAATATTCAATGGCGACACTCTCTAGGATTTTCCTTCTTAGAGAGTTATTTTTTTTTATGAATGTAGTATTTTTAAAATCAAAATTGTGTTTGAATTTATTTCTATGTATGACTAGTGCATTAGCTAAGTTGTTTTTTTTGTGAGGACATTTTGAGGACAAATTATACCTGCTTCAACTATTCACAACGCCCGGAGCATCCGGCAGTTCCGGGCCGAGAACGTCGCCGTATATCAACACCCATCACATTCATCTGATCTTGCTCCGGGTGACATTTTTCTTTTTCCCATGCTCTAGGGGATCATCAACGGAATCGGTTTTGAAAGTGGAGGTCTTCAAGAGGGCCGTAACGACAGAGATGAGAAGTATCTAAGAAGAATGCTTCCAGCAGTGCATAGAAACATAGGAAAAAGGAGGATGAAAAAGTACATTAGACTTGAGAGGGATGACGTTGAAGGGGAACAAATGGAGTTTATTGTTTGGAATTGAGATAAATTACTTGTGACTCCAGTCCCATTACTTTTTCAGACAAACCTCATATATTTAAAGCAGTCACTTGATTGTGCTTTTAAGTGATGTGAACCATTTTGATGCGAATCATTTTTGCACTACAATATGTTGTTAATTTAAAAGTAAACAGTGAAACAGTTTAGAGAAGCACCTGTTACCTTTCATTTTTATTCAATGATAATTTCACAAACAAAAACACAAAATAATGATAGAAAATAGATTAACAATAATACTTAGTAAAGTAAAACAAATGTTCATAAATCTTCGTATCTACAAGCGATCTATATAATTCGTCACTGCTTGAAATGAAGAAAATATCTCGAAATATACCCTAGCATTAACGTTTGTGGTGTAATTTTGTTGATGTCATTTTCGATTCTTTAGTATACGTTATCGATGGCGTTTAGATCTGGCGTTTATATCAGCTACCACATTAATTCAACTTTCTTCATCTCATTAAATAATCTAAGTGTGTAATACGCTTGACGAATTCCAAAGTTTTGGGAAAATAGTATCATAATTCTATTCAACACACACACACACATATATATATATATATATATATATATATATATATATATATATATATATATATATATATATATATATATATATATATATATATAGTAGGTCGCACATATCATGTTGGTGTTAATAAAACAGTGTAATGTAATATAAATGCTTATTAATAAATAAACATATTATGAATCACCACCTGCACGACACTGAGTTTCATGCACGACGCAATCTTCAGATACTGAGCTTGAATTCAATGCATTTAATGAACTGAATGATAGATGTTTATGGAAATGTTGCATATATATATATATATATATATATATATATATATATATATATATATATATATATATGGGCAGCAATGTTTCTTTTGAAAGTCTTTCAATCAGATCATTGAATTCATTTCGTTGATTGATTTCAAGTTCAGCAGCTGAAGATTGCCTCGTGTATGAAACTCAGAGTCACTGTTCAAAAGAAAGGTTGCTGCCCAAAATATATATATATATATTTATACGTTTTTTAATTATTTTATTTAGATTCCTCATATATTATATATATATATATATATATATATATATATATATATATATATATATATATATATATATATTGAACAATATAAATATTATTAAAAAATTAAAATCTTCAAACACACTGGATTGCATATTATTATTCTTTCGTTTTTATTATTATTTCATTTAGATTCCTCAACTAGTTTCGGCCAACTTGACCATCATCAGGAGAAAAATAATTTTCTGTTTGCTGGTAGCAGTGAACTACAGAAATGAATGTCTTGATGAATGTCATATATATATGAATATATATATATATATATATATATATATATATATATATAGGCAGAAACCATTCTTTTAAACATCCGTCATCAAATATGGCATTCAAGGAGGATTTAATTTATATTTTTTCAGCATACTTACGTTTTTCCGGTTTGTAAGAGTAAGGGTGTATAAAACATTTCTAGTGTTGAGCGCAGAAGTAATTCTCTTGAGCGCCTTTCTAGTTCAAAACATTGTTTTAACACTCTCCTTATTCAAAACAATACAAGCATGAAATACAACTTAAACAACGTATGTAAATATAAAAGTGGAGATTGAAGTCAACAGCCAGCGGCAGCAGTCTGTTTCATGCTTACAGCCAATGATCTGACGATTGCGTATAACCTTGAAACAAACTGTGGCCGCTGGGTGTTAACTTCAATATTTACTTACATATATAAATAGGGTTATTAAAAAAGAATGAGACGATTTCATGACGCATTGCTTCAGTTCTCAAGCATCGTCATGGACTCAGTCAGTGTCCGTTTAAAAGAGGAGTTTTGTAAGTTTTGAATAGCTGCCACAGGGACGCTGTAGTCGCCTCGTATCTCCGGTAAAGTTTTACTTGTTTGTTTACCCTAAGAATGGCGAATCTTCAGCAAAAGGTATTCAGGATTCTCGAATTCACGAAAACAAATACGGTTGTCATGGTGCAGCGTGCTTTTTGAAGGCAATTTGACATTAATACACCATTCGGCGTTTGTTAAGTAGTTTCAAGACAGTGGGTGAATTTGTCAAAGAGAAGGTCCATGACGACCACGAATTTCGGAGGGACAAGTGGCGAGAATTTATGGTGCCTTTGAGTGGAGTCCACAAATCGAGCTAGACATGACCTTGCGATCTCTCAACTCACTATCTGGCGTGCTTAAGGAGAGGTCTACATTTGAAACCTTACAGACTACACCTCGTTCAGGCATTCATCAAGACCTTGCTGTTTGCGCCTGTTAAACCTGCGAGTTCCCCAAACCTCACCGTGTGTAATTTCTTTCTTGTAAAATTTCGCGCTTATGATCCAGCCGATGAACTTAAACATTGAATGACAACATCCATCACCTCAGTGGATCGCGATTTGCTGATACGCGTCTGGGTAGAATTCAGTTTTGCGTTGATGTTACACGTGTTGTAGGTGGTGGCCACATGGAACCTTTGTAAGACAGGGAATAAAAGTTGATTGTGGGTAAAATACTCGCGACTTAGATGGAGATTTTTATTGCTATTCCTTATTAAAATATTGCGTAATGAAATTGGTTCATTCTTTTTGAATAACCCTATATATATATATATATATATATATATATATATATATATATATATATATTGCCACTTATAATGTACTCTACATCATCACAGACGTTTCTTCATGTCTTTTACTATAGCTGTGTGCTAAGTGTCGCCTACCCAGTAATGGATGTCCGATCACTGGATGAAAAACATAGAATTCTCATTCTTGTCTTCATTTTGTAGTTGAAAAAGTATACAAAACAAAGACGATCCCCAGCGTTGTAACCTAGGAAAGGTTACTAAATGAGGAATACCAAAACGCAGGTTAGAAAGGAAATGATAATCTTTATAATATCAACAAAATACTATAAAATACTATACTCGCCAGCGGCGTGAAATAGGCAAACCACTGCTAGTTGTGGACTACTTAGACAGCATTTTACCCCCACTTACAATAGTGTCCAACGTATTCATGAGGATTGGAACATACCTATTAGTGTTCATAGTTAAGGAATATAACACTGAGAAAACAAGAAGACATACCAAGGTAAAAGGAATAAAATAAGCAGCTTGTTGATAGCAGACGCAGAAAGAACCCTTCAAAATTATTAAAATTTAAAAAAAAAACGGGAAAGGATTAACAATCAAGCAGAATACATGATTGCTTACAAGAAATACAACATATGTGTGATCTACGAACTGGTGATGTTATAATAATTCAGGTAAATTGATTGGTTGAGTCATTGATTCGTTTTCTGCGTCTAATCAACCCTTTGCATGTTATTCAAATCCAGAAAATGTATTTAAATTGTAATATTTTTTATATATAGTAATGATTTAGAGGATACAAGACTCACCAATTAACACATAGCTGTCGGGGGAAAAGGTGGATTCATCCTTTTTACAAGAGTATTTTAGCTTAAGTGAACGAACCCAACTGAAATTCGAACTCGGTTCTCCTATTAAAATCCATTATCCATTACACCACCCCACAATCAAGCTTACAATACCTGGTATTTTCAAGCAGTCACCCATCTAGATACTAACCAGGTTCGGCATTGCTTATTTTCGGTAATCGTACGGGAAGCTTGGTTTCAAAGTAATGTAGCTAGCCGTAAGCCAAAGCAGATGCCGAAATATAACTGTCTGTGTAGTCTCGTAACAAACAATGCAACATGTAAAACAGAAATCCGATGTTATATATAGCATCATTTGCAGTCGATACATTTACAATTAAATGAAAATTATTACGTTTATTTAAAATTGCCAGGATTAAATTAAGTAAAATATTTCTCAGTTGTAAAGGATAAAATTAAAGCCCTAATAAGTACTAAGTATGGTCGAAAGTAACATAAAACGATTATAATTTTCGGACTGTCTTGGGGTAAATTTTATTAAACAGATCATTTGGTGAAAATTCTATCTAGGTGTACGATTGCTTATACACTAAACTGTAAAAATGAAAAAATAAGCAAACTTACCTTTTTTTACGAAATCAATGACACACACACACACTGATGAATATAGGTACGGTTAAAGAATTGTCCAAGCAATTGTACATTCTCTTCCGATATTCCTCATGTGTCATACAATGGAAAAAAAAGTTCCTAATATACTTTTAATTATTTCACCTCAAACTAAGCCATAAAGCCACTAAGAGAAGTTACTGATTGTGAAAAAATATGCGGAAAAGTAAAACTTTATTAAGGAAAATGAACAATAAAAACCATAAATTAAAAATAAAGAGATGAGAATAATTGAATAATTTTTTAAGCTCAAAATTAACTAAAAAGAAAAAGGACGGAAGGGAGCTCCACAGGAGAGAAGTGATAGAGAAGGAAATGTTAGCATAGAACTTACGGTTAGACCTAATCATTTCAACTAAAAAATGATGACACCTATCACTGAAATTAGCGAAAGGCTAAATTCAGTGATAGGTGTTATTCGTGAAATTCAAGGTACCACAGAGAAAAAAAAATCGGAACAATTACCATGAAAACATTTACAGAAAAAGATGCCACGTCAGGATCAATGATATATCCACATAGATATTTTTCCGTATGTTCGTTCTTTTGTGACTGCATTTCTTTGTACGCATTGAAATGAAATCTGTAACAATGAGATACATTTATAAAAAAGAAATGATTGGCTTAATCTAGCAATTTCAATTGTAAAATGATGAAACATTTCTGTTAATATAGTACGATATATTCTCAATTCTATATTCCCACTCTGATTACGCTAACAATTCAAGTATTAAGCAGGGCCACGTGTGCTATGAGGTACACACGTGAAGCCAATAGAAAAATGAAAACGAGATAAATAACATTTAAAAACTCATACACATATTTACAGGCATACATAAAGAACAAAACAGACGTCACCATCATTAGAGATGTTTCGTCTTGAAGGCACATTGCAAATCAAAGATTACAACTTTGTAAATAGCTCACCCAAACTCCCTGTCTTGTGCGAACTCATGAAATGCTTGAGGTCTTGTAAGTTCTTAAGAGTTTCATGGGAAATGATTGAATTTTATGAATAGTTTTTTTTTTAATATCCCTATTCAATGTGTATACTATGGCTGTTCTATCAATATTGTTATTTAATTTGATAGTGACAAAAATACAGTTTCTATAATTTTTCTGTTTGTTTCCCAAACTATTACCTAGTGTTGTATAATTACGATATTAATATCATGTCAGTGTTTTGATTTCGTTTTTGTTTTTGGTGGGGGGGGGATAAAATGCATCAGTCAAATCAACGGCTCAATAATCTCCACTTTTCACGTCACAAAGGTAAAAAAAAAAAAAAAAAAATAAATAAATAAATCTACGATTGCACTTATTTACAATGTTTTAATTAGAATTTACCACATTTTAACGGTTGGCGCCCGGAGATGTCATTACCATTTTACGTCATAAAATAATCACGTGACGTCTATTGGACCAAAGAAAACAGTTTTAATTGAAGCAAAGGATAATTTTGAATTATTTTAGTTTCAAAATATCTAATGAAGGTAAATAATCAGGAAAACACGTTAAATGTATAACGGCTTTCCTATTTGTTTTTTATTTAACCGATCTGTCGGATTTGATCGATATTTTCATTTAATATATATGTATGTACACATGTATGTCTGTATACCTGTGTGTGTTGCAAGGCTAGTTAAAAGAAGCTGTATACGTTTTGATGGCGTCTTTATCGAATATAATATTGTCAATCTTTGTCTGAATTTCTGGGATGAAGAATTATCATTATTTACACTACTTACGCGAGGACAATATTCTACGTCTAATTACAGTAGTGCAATTACTGCTGTCAATTTAAACGAATATATATATATATATACTCCTACTGTGTTCCATAGTCGTCTTATTAGTAAGAAAGAAAATAGTGATTTTTATTATTCAACTCTGAAGTATTAAATCAGACAAAGGTTAGATTGCATTTGTCAGTGGCGGTAGACAAATATACTCCAGTTAAGTCAATATATTTCTTAAGAAAAGTACGAGCGAGAGAATGAGCGCTTCAATGAACAATCAGCTTGATTAGTCCATAATGAAACTAATAATTATGATACTAATGAAATAAGATAACAATGTAGCATTGTACAACACGCTGAAAGAGGAAATATTATAATTATGGTCGGAATGCTATCATAAATCGTGGTAAAACTTATAAATAAATTTGGAATCGTTGCATAGTTTACGCAGTGACATTTGATACAGAACGGAGGACATTTCAAGCGTTAGAAAAGCTTGATCTACACGGAAGGGATAGTTGACTAATTTTCCATCTGTGGAGAAACAGTTTATGTATATATATATATATATATATATATATATATATATATATATATATATATATATATATATGTGTGTGTGTGTGTGTGTAGATTTAATAAGGGCACAAAATTTATAAGAATAAAAGCCAACGGAATGATAATAATATTGTCCATAAGATTGATAGGATTTATTATATATTAACCTTTTGACTAAATTGAAGCACGAAGAGAAAGATTTTGTCGGAATTTTGGGACACGTTTGTGGCCTTGCTTAGCGAGACCAGGAATGAACAAAGACGTTGGATTCAATCATGTAATTAGCATACGTGTATAATCTTTTGTTTTAATTATATATATATGTATGTATGTATGCATTTATATATATATATATATATATATATATATATATAAAGAGGCAGAAGTGTGTGCATATATATACATACATACATACATACATATATATATATATATATATATATATATATATATATATATATATGCACACACTTCTGCCTGTCTCTTTATTTATATATGAACAAAATGAATGAGAAATAGAGAGATTGACAACGAAAGTGAATCATAGATAGATAGATAGATAGAGTGTGCGAAAGAGAGAGAAAGTGACAGAGATGATCAACCATGTAAAATTGAAGTCAAGACGCGTTCGATTACGGATCAATGACGATACACTTTTGTGTACTCTTTTTAAAGTTTTACGCTTATTTATTATTATGTTTTCACTTTATTTTTGGCATTTTCCACCGGGTTTATTTTTGTTTTATTCGTTATTCTTTTTTATTTTTATTCTGCCAGGCACTTTATGTTTCGTTTACTTTTTCGTCTATTCATTTCCTTTATTCACTGTTTTATTTATTTGCTTTATCTTCCCTTTTCCTGTCATTACCCACTCTTCTTTCTTTCTTTCTTTCTTTCTTTCTTTCTTTCTTTCTTTCTTTCCCTTTTCTTTCAACTTTATAAAAATAATGACATTTCATTCCGATCAAAATGTCATGCGAAAACTACCTTGTGTCGAAAATTTGAAAAGAAATGAAATTTCTCAGAGAAAAAAATAGTGTTTTCGAAACAAAGTTTGGAAGAATAATTTGAAAAAAAACGACGAAATTTCGCAAAGGCATGAATCAAATAAAATATTTCTTTAATATTTATTATCCTTATTAGTATCATTGAGTATTTTTCTTACTTTTGTCGAGAACTAGTATTATCACAACAATGGTAACTTTTAATGTCAGTGTTCATTCCTATTTTGTTTTATTTTATTAAAATAATCAATTCTTTGGAATCTCTCGTTTATTTTTGTTCGCTTGGCCCACTTTTTACTCTTAGAATTCTTTCATATTTCGTTTTTGTGATCTCTTTTTTATTCTTTATTAAAACAATCACAATCTATGCAACTACTAAGGGGGTAATTTTAAAAACAGAAATGTAATGGAGACCACTACTTCCTACAGTATCTCATACTATCTTTGAGATTTTCTCTAAGCAAACTATCATGATTGCAAAGACTGTTCGAGAGTAAAGAAGAATATCAACGTCCTTTTTTAAATGGTTTAAGTAATTTCAAAGGTATCAAGAGTTTGTTTTATTTTAATACTATTAGTACTTATCCAGAGAGACATACACAAT
This sequence comes from Acanthosepion pharaonis, assembly GCA_903632075.3. Lineage (NCBI taxonomy): Eukaryota > Metazoa > Mollusca > Cephalopoda > Sepiida > Sepiidae > Acanthosepion > Acanthosepion pharaonis. The sequence goes on from CAHIKZ030003813.1 coordinate 2,917,992, forward strand.
CTTTTACTAAAAATGTAATAGACGTATTGAAAATATTGTGTATATTTTTGGTACATACGTTGACCTTTGCGATCGCCCAAATGTGGGTGAACCGGGTGAGCTATTTCTTAGTGTAGGGTCAGTGTCGCCAAAAAGGCGTTTTATTCTGTTTTGTTTTAAATTGTAAAAAAAGAATTCCTTGTAAGTATATCATCGATATTTACGAAATCTTTATACCTCCCTGATTTTTGATAATTTATCGTTCTGAACGTTGGACTTGTTGTGAGACAGGCTAAACAAAGTTTTGATTTAAAAATTCATTATTTTAAAAAAGTGCTCAAAATTTAATAAAAAAACAAACAAATTTTGACTTAAAATCTATAATTTGTTGGGATGAATTAATATTTGCTATAAGTATGTGACAACCACAGTATTATATATGCAGGCAGAGAAAAATGAAAAAGGAGTTGGAGTCATACTAGATCAAGTCATCAAGAAATGCTTTCTAGGATACTGTCAATTATATGAAAGAATTTTCGTAGTTAAACTGTAAGGAAAGTTTCTCAGTATATCTAATGTAATAGTGTATGCACCGACAGTACAATGTACAGAGAGGAAATCAAATATTTCTACTCCATGCTCGACAACGCCAAGGCTCACTGCAAATCACAAGAAGTTAAAATTATCATGAGAGATCTGAATGCCAAAGTAGGCAGTTAGAGGGTGAGGGAGATAGCTAGCAAATTCGGACTAGGAATCCGCAACAAACGCGGAGAAAATGGATGTACGGCCAATGACCATGGAATAGCCAACACCTGGTTCCAAGATCACCCAAGACGATTATGGACATGGACAAGCCCAGGAAGAAATTTATTACATTACTATCAACAAAAGATTCAGGAATGCTGTTGTTCACTGCAAAATTTACCCAAGAACCGACTACGGAAGCGACCACATCCCCGTTATGTGTAAACTAAGAGCGAAAACTACAGAAACTGAAGAATCGTAACGAAGGACCCAAATTGCAATACAACAATCTCCTGAACAACCCGAAATTGAAGTAAAATATATCGACAGTCCGAAAAGAAGATACGAGGAACAAAATGGAAATGGAAATTCGAAATGGGACACACTAAGAGAAGCTTTAGTGACATCAGCAAACGACAACATCCCAAAGGAGAATGGACGAAGAATAAAAATAAAAAAAAACAAAAAAAGAATGGATCACTGATGAGATTCTCGACATGAGGCAATGGAGGCAGAAAACATTAACAAGACACGGGACGAAATACAGAAAGCTACACAATGAAATAAGGAACAAATGCAGTCAGGCTAAAGAATAGTGATGAAATAAAGAGAATAAAAAACCACAGGTAGAGGAGACATTTATAAAAAATAATGGAACTAGCAAGACAGAAGCCATGCTCATCAGCAAACTGCATAAAACCCAAGGGTGGAAAGCTCATATTAGAGAAAGAAAAATAATTCTTCACGGCTGGAACGAATACATTGAAGAATTCTTCTACGACGAAAGAGAACAATCGGCAATACACAGAAATACCGACGGGCCGGAAATATTAAAAACCGAAGTGGAAGTTGTACTGCCCAAATGAAACAGAAAAAAAAACGACATGGCCAAACGAAATTGTAATAGAGACACTGGCCGCCTTAGATGATTTCGACATAGACAAGATTACAGATATAATAAATACAATCTAAAAAAGTGGTGATATACCGGAAGATCAAAGCAGCTCTATTTTCACAGCACTACCTAAGAAACTAGGCGCAAACGAATGTGGACTCCACCGGGCAATTAGCCACATAATGAAACACATCATCCGAATTCTGATAAATAAAGCGCACAGCAGAATCAGGCCAGAGATAGGACAAGTACAGTGTGGGTTCGTCAAAGAATGCGGAACAAGGAACGCGATATTTATGCTCAGAATGTTATCAGAAAGGGCAATACAAATGCAGAAGAACATGTACCTGTGTTTTATAGACTACGCAAAGACGTTCGACAAAGTAAACTAGAAAGATCTGTTTGAGCTGCTCAGCAACTTTGACATATTCGTGAAAGACATTAGATAATCAAAAACATCAAGTGGAAACGAACCTATGGTTAAAAGATTCTGAGTGAACTGGAAATCCTTCCAGGATTCATCATTTGCGGCCAGTATCTTAAGACATGCAGATGCCATAGGGCTGATAGAAGACACGGAAAGGAAACTAGAAAACCTCATATAGAAGAAAGGCCTAATCATAAACTACAGAAAGAGTGAATGCATGGTTATCAACAGAAAGATGAGTCCGGGAATGCAGTTTAAACGTCGAGGTCACTAATATCAATCAGGTGCAGAAATGAGAATAATTGGGAAGTGTTCGAAAAGTGCGACGCTGAGATACGAAGTCATATTGCGATGGCTAAAGACGCATCCCGAAAATTAAATACAGTATTACGAAACAGGAAAATTTCGCTGGAAACAAAGAAAAGAGTACTGAACTGCTACGGTATATCTGTCCTCCAGTATGGTGTCGTATACTGGACAATCTCCTCAAAGATGAAGAAGAGTATCGAAGCAACGGAAGCGTAGTTCTACAGAAGTATGCACAGGATAACATGGGCTGGAAATGTGAACAAAGACAAGGTTTTAGAAAGAATATAAACAAAAGGGAAACTTATACTTAACATCAAGAAGAAGCAGCTGAAATTTCTTGGACACGCATTGAAGAATGATGGCTTGGAAAATCTGATACTCACAGGACTGATAGGGGAAAACAACGCGTGACATACTTAATGGGCTTGAGTAAGTAGATGGCGAAACAGGTTATGGGAGAAATAAAAAAGGCAAAGGCAAAACATATTAAGAGCTTTAAGAGACAGGAGGAAGTGGAGAGCCATAGTCGCCTAGGTCCTGAAGAGACACAGCACATAAAAGAAGTTTACATTATTTGGGGTGAATTACCTGAAACGATGCATCCAACTCAATATTTAGAACCAAAACAAAACTATGTAGATCCGAAACCATTTCGCCATGCGGATATTTCACTGTTCCACTATAAGTCGCAGCTCCGAGCTTTTCTATACGATATTTGTTACAAAACACATCACACAGGTTTCTAGCCACATTCAAACCCAACCAATCAAATTCGAGCCAGGTGAGGCGCTAAAACTACCAGTAATGATAAAATCATCAATTAGCAAAAATATAGCAACGCCACAGGTATTGACATCATAGTTCTAGAGATCTGAAACACAATGACTGTGGTCTGCACGAAACTTTCTTCTGTGTCAGGTATTCAAATCAGGGAAAACTAATTCAAGAAGTCAAAGACGCAATCATCATGACCTTTTAGTAAGAGAAAGAAGCTATACATGACAAAGTATCAGTATGGTATAAGTAAGCTTTCAATTGAATGCAATATGTTCGCGACAATAAATCAAACAGAGGTGTTGATCGTGGCTCTCCACATTTCTCTACACTTCGTAACTCTAAACAACGTTTGTCTCCTCCTAGTCACTGTCTTACCATTCTCGAGAAGTAGGTTATTCGATTTTTATCTCTGCTTTTCTTGCCTTCGATTGGTTTTCTGAGTGTCACATTTCTCAAGCCTTCTCTCCTCATCATGAGTCCCATAAATTTCAACGGTATGAAAGTTCATTTTGTTCCCATTTTCCTTAAAGCGTCTAATTAACTTACATATGGCGGCCATGGTATTCTCAGCATTTTTCTATAGAATCGGAAACTGTTGGCTGAATTCCGGTCGTCATTTGCGGAGGCAAAATGTCTAGCAATCGCTGCTATATAAGAAGACCGATATTACATAAAAGTTCAGCACGCTTCGTTCTTACTTACGAGATTTTCCTTTCTTGTAATGCATTGCTTAGCTGTTCGAAGACATATTTCACCTTCCAGTATAACATATTGCCTCCTATGTTAAAACACATCAAAGATATTTAAATTTTTGTATTTTTACAATTGATGTTTAGTTACTTCTCAAGGCCTTCCATTACGACCATTGAAGTGTTCACTGCACTTTCCTATCTACGCTTGCTATCAAGAAATTTTGATACCACTGAACCTAAATTTCCTCTTCAAAAACTTTTCCGCAGAAAATTTGAACGAGGACAAAACATTCTCTGTAAAGAAGATATGTTATATAGAAGCATATCATGCTGTTATATCTTTCTAATGAATTTTCCCTGTTTCTAAATAGATTTTGGAAAGCATCCTTCATTATTCGAATATTACTTCGGATTTCTGTGCCCCATTTCCTTTGACCTTTTAAAACTTTCCATTATTTTCATGTTTTATTCTGCGTTTTCTAGTTCTAATTCAAATTTTGAATAGTACTGTTTATCTTATTTACATTGTTTCAGATGCCAGACATCTTCAGGATACGTCAGTTAACCCAACTCTCAAATATTTTGTTCACCACTGCAGTAGCCAGGTATTGAATTCAAGTTCTTTGGGCCAGGAAAATGGATCCAAACAACGCTTTTATCCACTGGGACACGTGTCATCAAGGAAGAGGCATGGCACGTGGAATGAAAATCTACGCCGGTGGACGAAATAAAGGGTTCAGTTCGAAATTCCAATCACTTGAAGAAGGTCAGCGTGTACCGCGGCCGAAACGTCGTGAACATGACAATAAAGATGAGGACAACAGTCCGAACGATATTAATAATGTAAATAATTACAATACCTCATCTCAGAAATATAGACAGATATTAAATAATGCTATCTACGTTTTGTTAGTGACCATACGTTTAATTTGCGATTAGTCCCTTCTTCTCAGTTGTCTTTACTACCACGTTTAGGAATTGCTTCAGTTTTCCTTCTGTAGCTACTGTCATCATATTATCACCTTGATATTATTTGCTGCTAATAAATCATGTTAGGACATCTAGTTCTCTTTGTATCGATTTCCTTTATAGGTTATAGATTAAATACTTTGTGAAGACATATTCTCGTGTTACACCCCTTTCGCTTTCTTTTTTATCTCCTCAATTCATTTTCTATTCCGTATGCAAGTTCGTTCCCAGCAAACGTTGCTGATTATTTGAATACCTTTCTCAATTACAGCAGTTCAGATACTTATCAATAATCAAAGGTATACGATTTTTTATCGGCATTTCTAATACACGCACTAAGATCATTCTGACACTAAAGATACTAAGGCAACTAGTAAAGCAAATTCTCGAGGAGGATAGTCATTTTTTCTTATTCATTTCACTGCAAGCACGGTGGGAATGACAGTAGTATGCAGGGGATTACAGGGAGTGAAAGTGAGAGAGAAGACTGAGGGTAGCGGCGATTGAGGAAAGCGCATAAGATGAACGAGATTCAAGAAGATAGAACATGGCGATTGATGTTGCATTTGTATTTTTGAAGATTGTAGTTATCAGGGAAGCAAGAAAATGGAAGGGAGTTCCACAGGCGTTGAGGATAAATACGGTTGCAGAGCAAATCTGGCTAAGAGAGATATCATATTTTTCATCTCTGTGATCCAAAGGAAATGTTACGAAAAAAAAATCAAAAGGGTTCATGTAGACCTGAAAAGGGCGTTTGCTACAGTAAACATGTAAAGTTAAGAGAATTTGTCTCTGATTCATATCGGTGTTTGGTCCCAATGACGTGATTCAGAGTCACCTTAGAAATGAACATCATCTCATGTAGAATCGCCCACGATACGTGTGCAACAAAGGTATCGTACTGGATGACTTGGAGGGAAATTTATTTTCGAATCAAAAGGGAATTGTGGAGAACATGATCACCTACCTAAGACATTAACGACAAATACCCGAGAGCCTGAAACGCAGGTGGAAATCAATCCGAAAGCTTTGTTTAAAAGAGAGAAACCATAACACGAAAATATAGGTTTTACTCACGAGTCCTTTAATATTGAGCCTTTAAAAGCGAGTGTTTTCCTTGTAGTCTGCACACCTCAATGCTTTGATATATGTTCTAATTATGTTCATCATAACTGTAGAATTGGGAATGTTCCTTACAAACGCATTTGACTCTCTACACATGTCAAAGGCTTACGAGCTTTGTTGCCGCCATTTTCCGTCTCTTTTGGGCTTTGTTGCCGCCATTTTCCGTTCCTTTCGTGACTTTAATCTTTTATTCTTTGAATTTAACTTTTTCTTTCTTTTCCTTGTTTTGTTTTCCTTAATTCGTTTCACTCTTGCAAGCCCTAATATTTTCTCTTTGCTTTCTTTTTATGTTTATTCATGTAAAATCTTTTCTTTATTTTGATTTTTATCTTATTCGATTATAGTTTTCTTTCTTCCTCATTTTCTTTCCCATTTTATTGCATTTTCTCTATTTTTCTTTATTTTTATATCTGTTTCTTTGTTTTCCTTTGTTTACTTCTTCCAGGATCTCTGTTTCTTCTCTTTCTGTTTGTTTCCCTTTATTTTTTCATTCATTCTTTCATTCTGTCTGTCTGCATGTCTGTTTGCATTTTTCTTTTTCTTAGTTTGTTTGCTTGTTTCCATGCTTTTTGTTTTTTTTCTTTCTTTCTGCTTGTCTATCTTTGCCATTCTTTTTCTTTCCTTTTTTCTTTCTTTCTTTCTTTCTTTCTTTTTTTCTTTCTTTCTTTCTTTCTTTCTTTCTTTCTATCTGCCTTTCTCTTTTGTTTCCTCGCTTGTTCTTCTTTTTCTTTTCCTTCTTTCCGATTTCTTTTCAAATCTCTTTTTTCGACTATGTTCTTTACGTATTACCATTTCTTGTTTTCCATTTTCTTAAGAAAAGCATCTAACAGTTTTCATTATTTTTATTTTTTTTTTTCAACCGGGATCCTTTTTTCTGAAATAGTTCCTTTTCGTCCTGTTACTTTTTAATTCATATTTTTCTAATTTATGATCATTTAATTTTCTTCTATGTTTCATTCTTTTCTCCTTTTTTTCTGGTTTCAATCATGTTTCGTTTTTTCAAATGATCTTAGTGATAACAACTCTCACTAAATATCCAGCGTCTTTTTCCGTAAACGCAGTAGCATAGTCATAGTGTAGACATCTTCAAAATTTCTCTAGTATAAAATGAATTCACAATCGCATTTAGTGTTTTTGGTACCGTTCCAAGTATGCAAACTATTATGTTCAACACTTTCTATAGCTTACAAGCAAAGACCTGATATTTTAAAGATGATTCATTCTCGAGTCGTTTTCTTAAACAGCCTCGTCAGATCAAGACATTGTTATAGATGTTATCCATGATGCCTTAATAGTGCAGAAATATGTAAGCTTTCACATCTCTCCAGCCGCTTTCTCAGCTCAATGCTTAAAATGGCTTCCAGCGAATTAATCATTTCGTTCTTACCGATGCCCATCCTTTTTAGAACTTTGTAGATGGATGTTGCAGAAATGCCAAAGTACTGTACCAAATAAAAGAACCCGCATCACACGAAGACTTTCAACGGCAGTAAAAACTAAAATGGATAGCACATAAAACTCAAAGAGAATATAATGGCATATTCAAGATGTTGACACTTCTCTGTTTTTTTTAATAAATATTAGCTTGAAAAAAAAAAGCCCCTGAATATCGGAATGATCCGTAGAATTTACTGAAATTGGGAAACATATTACTGTATATACTCCTGTATACACCAACTTCATGTATAGTGCGCTCCCTGAATATTTTTGCCTGAAGTTTAACTCATTCAGAAAAAACAAAAAGCCAAAACAAAACAAACAAACAAACAAACAAACGTGTGTATATTGCAAATGAAGCATGGATTTTAACCTCTTCAAAAATAGTGTATATTACGTCCGCCATTATTTTACATTAAACATGATCATTAAACAAAAAATTATATACGGCATCAAGGAAAATTCTTTTATAGGGAGGATTTTATAAATTTCAAGCGATAAATGACTGCTGAATGTTTCCTGATAAGAAAATGGCTAATATTACCATCCCTATTTTCATTGTCCTTCCCTAATGCTATCTAAATTATGAAATCTCCTTTATTGAAGGCGAGAATTTATGCCAGTTAAAAGGACGCTTATAAATAAAAGTCGGTTAAATAAGAGGTTTTTTTTTTCATTATTTTTATAAATGTTTCCATTCATTTCTTTTAGTTTATTTCGGAAGTGTTTTACCTAGAAACGGAAAATATGTTACCGAAATCCGAAGGCGGAGCGTAATAGCAAAATATGGATTCCAAAAGTTAAATAAAATATTAAGAAACAAGAATATTTCATTGAAAAGAAAGAAAAAAGATTCAATTGCAATGGAATAACAGTCCTCCTATATGGTAGTTAATGCTTGACGAATTTCTCACATATGAAAAAGAAACCTGAGGCAATAGTGATGTAATTTTTCAGAAAGATGCCGAGAATCCCATGGGCAGAACATGTGGACAACGAGAAAATTTCTAAGAAAATCGAAACAAAAGGTACGTTTACACTTAGAAATCAAAATTCTAAGACACATAATAATGGAAAGAGTAACTGGAAACATTTACACTCGCGAGACAAGGGGAAACAATGATTAACGGACTAACCTAGCTTGTGTAAATAGATGAAAGAACAAAGAACGGTAGGGATGGTACCCAATCGCTGCTAAGAGCTACAAAGCATAGGAAGTTGTGGAGAGCCATAATCGCCTATCTTCACTACATAATAGAAGAGGAGGAAACGATATATCTAGTTATTTTTACAGTATATTTGCTTGGTTGTTGTAGTCAGTCAGTGTCTCATGCTATATTTATTTTCAGTGAAAGGTTTCTCCAACTATTTTTACTTCTTCTTCTTCTTCTTTTTCTTCTTCTTCTTCTTCTTTTTTTCTTCTGTTCGGTGTTTTTATTTTTCTTGCTCCCCTTTCTGTTGATTTTCTGACGTTTTTGTTTACTGTTGTCTTATTTCTCTTCTGTCTTAGGTACCACCTGTTATATTACAGGTTTACATCCCGCTATATCAGGGATTATCAACGTGTGGGCGGCAACACCCACTTGTGGCTTATATGAACTCTCAGCGGGATAGTAAATTTTTACGAGATGTATGGGGGCGTTATCATTTTAGCAGATGAGTGAGATGTTTAACCTTTTGAACAATAATTAGAACGGTTCACAACATTTTATGTTCATATTTATTTATCTTTTCCCTAGATATTTACATTTTTACACGTATTTTAAATATTTTGATGTAATTACATCGGAATTACGGAAGTATAACAACTGAATAATCAGCCCGTCAGAAACAGTCAGACTTTTGCCTGCAGGTTTTTTTTTTTTTTTTTTTTTTTTTTTTTGTTTGTTTGTTTTTTCACACACAATTTTGTGTATGAAAAAAGAAACAAACAAATAACAAAAACAAAAAAAAAAAACCCTGCAGGCAAAAGTCCGACTGTTTCTGACGTGCTGATTTTCCCTTCATTGTTATACTTCCGGTGACTGGTGCTGCTCAAAAGCCGAAATTTTAAACACATAAATTTAACTCTGGTGCCTTAATGCTTCTCGCTTTACGACTAAATAATTAAACCAGGAAAGCGTCAGATAACTTAAAATGGACACTGCCTAAAGTAAGTTTTAGAAACACATTGCCACATTCATTCTAATAAGATCATATACTTAAGATACAAAATCGAATCAATGAAATTGTAGAAAAAGGAACTTACTTATTCCAATGTTTCAAGTGAAGAGATCCGAGTTTCTATGTTTAATGCGACTTTTCCCACTGGCTAGGTAATCTGAAATGTTGAATCGGTGCTATATTCATTCTAATAAGATCACATGAATAAAGCACAAGTTCAAATCGATAGAAATTGTAGAAAGGGAACACTCAGTATCTGTCTATATTTCTCAGATGAGGTATTATGTACACTATTTACATTATTCAGACTATTGTCCCCATCTCTGTCGCAATATTTATTACGGTTTTCTTCAGGTGGTTGGAATGTCGAACTTCCCTTTATATTGGAACTAGAACAGTCTACCACTGTGAGCGAAATAAAGGGTTCAGTTCGATATTCCCACCACCTGAAGGAAGCCTGGAGCGTACAACGGCCGAAACGTTGTAATATATATGACGACAAAGATGAAGACAATCGTCCGAATAATATAAAGGGAACACTGTATTATTCTATGATTACAATGGATAGATCCCATCTTTTTGGGATATTATATCTTTTTTTCCCCTTGCTAGTTAAGTTGGAAAATTTAATCGGTGAAGAAAATTTCACACTATTATCCTTGGAAAGGATATAAACCCAATATTTTTCAACCTTATTTAGAGATTAAATAGCAGGGAGATATAATAGTAGAAAACTTTTAGTTCGAAATCGAACCTTGTAGTGGGACGAAGGCATGAACCCCACCATCTTTCCAATGAATTCGTGTTCATTCATTTATCAAACAAGAAGAAAAGTCACGATCGCCTACGTCATGAATGAACATGACGTACGTTTTACTTTATATATTTATTTGCTTTTTATCTATTTTTTCACCATTTTCTGCTTTCTTTTTCTCTCTTTTTCTATTTTTTTCATTCTTTCCTAATTCTTAACCTCTATCTAATTAGTAATATTTTGTTTTCATTCATGTACTCTAATAACTATTGAGTTCCTCCTTACTTTTTACTTATTTAACTTTGTATTTTGCTTTATTTAAGAAGAATGCACTGACGTAGTTGATGTCCATGTTTCCAGAACAGAGTGTATCAATTGCAAGAGAATGGTAGCAGACGAATAAAAAGTAAAATGAGAAAATGAGAAAAAGACTGATAAAAAAATGAAAACTACGAACGAACATTATATATATATATATATATATATATATATATATATATATATATATATATATATATATGTATTGAACAAAAAAAAATATTAAAAAATTCATATATATATATATTTAATGGAAGGTGAAAAATGTTTTAGCTATGCATAAGAAAGAATTTAGAAAGACAAAAGTCAAAAAAAAAATTATCTATAAATCTGTAGAGAAAAATGTTGACATTAAGCTCTAACATATAGAGACCAGAAAATGAGTACTTTTGGGCCGGGTTTATGTTTTTAGAATTGTTAACGTCGTGTAATATCTATCTATCTATCTATCTATCTATCTATCTATCTATCTATCTATCTATCTATCATTTCCTAACCTTCAAACAGACACAAACACACAAACATATATGCATATATGGAAGTATATCTTTATTTTTCTTTTTCCCTTTTATTCTATCAGAGTATTTGCCTGCATCACTGTTCGTCTGGCCTTCTTCTTTTGCACCGGAATTACTGACCTTTCCGTTACATTCAAATATTTATGTTTTATCGTCGAGCATCTTTTTTAATACTTTTTTTCAACAATGCATATTTCTGATTAAAATAACAATCTCCCTTGGACAATTTTGTCAGAATAATTGTAAAGCAAAATCTTTTTTCTTCCACAGAAGATCCGCAAACTTCATAAAATCTAGGCGACACTTTCGCCTACATATTTATAAATTACAGACAATATATATATATATATATATATATATATATATATATATATATATATATATATATATATATATATATATATATATATATATATATATATATATATATATATACCTCACCCCATACTGCAGTTTAACCTTTCATATGTTCAGGGTTGTTTATTATTTTTAAATCTCTGACTGTTTTTAAATATTCTACCTCACTTTTACACTATGCTGGCAAAGAAAATTTACATATCTTTTTTTTTTTTTAAATCAGTTCACTCCAAGCAAAGCGATAATAGCACTATGAAGTAAGTGACTACTGTGAGTGAGAGAGAATGAAAAAAACTTTAGAAGGAACCGGAAACACAATCCAAAACAGAATACCTCTACTCCCTGTTCAAAAGATCGGGGAGGCGTGTGAACTTATCTACTATTGTGTTAAAAAAAAAGAAAAGGTAAATAAATTTTTTAAATTGAGCTGGAGATTTTACAAGTTTTAGAGTTGAAGTAGACTTAAAAAGAAACCGGAAACCCAGTTCTCTATATTAAACTTAGCTTCGTTTGGAACACACGTAAAGCCTTGTGCCAAACTTGAAGTAATATTGATGATGGTGGAAAACTCCTAGTCACTAACAATTACTTAACAGCGAGGCACTGCTTTAACATTTATAGGGCTAAATATAAAATTGCATTCTTTTGTCAATCAAAAAAAAAACAATATAAGAATTTGAAGTGAATGAAAATTTTCTAACCTGTTTATCGAAAGTATTGATTCAATCACAAATGGAAGCAGAACATGTAACAGATCATTAAATTTTACCAATGCGAGCACTTAATTTCTCTTAATTTTCAATTCTTGCTTCCAAATGTATGTGTTGATTGTCAACAGCATAGATAACATTAATCCTTAAGAATTTTTTTTTTATATTAATCAAGAAGAACCGAATTTATAGTGACCATTTTCCGTTTGCTTTGAAGACGAAATAAATATTGGCCTGAAAATTTGGTGATGTTCCAGATTATAAGTTAGCAATCCGATATTGAAAACCGAATTCGCATTGGGATAGGGGAAGATGCTTTCCAAAAGCTAAGCAAAACATTAAGAAACGAGAAAAGGATGAAGATACACGAGGCAACAAATATGTGGTTGTGCAGACGGATGCTGAGAATGCCATAGTCAGAATAGGTGAACTACGACGAGACTTTAGAGAAAATGGAAACAAAAAGGACAATAGTATATAATATCAAAAATAGATATTTGAAAATTCCTCGTTATATAATGAGTAAAAGAGGAAAGAGGGCTTACAAAATATGACAAACACAGGGAAGCAGTTCATGACCTACCTAATTAGTTTGTGCAAATGGTTGGCAGAACAGTTTTTTCGAGGGATAGCAAAACTGCAGACATTACTAACAGTGACAAAGGAAATTATGGAGAGTCATATTCGTCTACGTACTGAAGGGTCACGGCGCATAAAAGACGACTATATTATAATCATTTTGTATATTCAGTAAATAGCTAATATGAATTTCGCCTATAATATAGTGTGCGGTTTACTTGCGATGTGAAATATTTAATTGTTGATTTGATTGATGTGTTTTCTTTGCATGTTATTTAAGGCCAGAATTTTTTTTTCAGATTATAAGTCTTTTTTGGTGATGATAATGACGTAGTAATACATGTCTTACTAATTAACCCATATCTATGGGGAGAAGATATTTACGCGAAAGTGAATATAACGAACCTGACTGAAATTGGAACACGGCTGACATTTCAAATCCCGAGCCGTTATCCAATACACCACCCGCACATCCAAACTTACAACAGCTAACATTTCCAAGCGATCACCTATCTATGCTGACATTGCTTAACTTCGTTGATCGGAAATGACTCAAAGTTTTGTATACCACAGTATGCTCAAGCCTTTCTTCCATGAAAAAATATTTGCGCTTTCCCATATAATTTTACCCTGTCTGCTTATTATTATTATTATTATTATTTCTTTTGGGACCCATGTAAAGCCTCATCAGGTAAGGCTAGAGAAAAAATCCCTATTCTAATGTCCTCTTTTCAAATTCTTCCTATGATTGAGTTTCACTTTTTTATTAGTCTATAAAAAAAACCCGGATTTGTTTGATCATCTATTCCGCATTCAGATGTAAAACATTATAAAAGAAAAGTAAAAGTTGCTTTTATGTATTTTTTACTAACCTTCGCCCAGTACAAGTCCCAAGTTAGAGGCTAACTGCGCGGTGTTGTAGGAAAGATAACGATTAATTCTAGATTTGATATGGTCGTGTTTGTAGTGATCAGGAAAACACCATACTGGAAGGCTGTACAACAAATCAGCAATCCTTGGCAAGAGGAACTTCTTAAAGAATGAGAGTGATTCATCCTTGAGGCATGGCGTCTCTCTGCTTTAAATGTTACGGCTGGGGGAAATAAGGAATGTAGTTTGTCAATAGATTAACGAGAGGCTTGCGACGTTTCATCTGTGGAGAAGGGGTTGTATAGTGGAAAATAATTCATTACCCACAAAGCTGCGTAGAGACCTTTGAACTCTATCAACTCAAGCAAGGGCGGATCTTGCAGTTCTAGCCCAGATATCAAAGGAATACACAATATTTCATCTGATCTGTTCTTTTGTAAAGATGGTATATAGTTCAAGGAAAGTGCCATCCTTCAGAGAACACCATTGCATCAGGATTAAGGTTAAAGATTAGAGTCTGCTCAGTGATGGTAGAACGTTACTAGTTTGGTTTTAAAAGTATTTAATTTTAGAAGCATATTGCCTCAGTGACCCACCGAAGTTAGATCAGAGGGATGGATTAACTATTAGGTTCAAGTCATCCAGATATTTGGAGCTGCTTGTGACGGGAGTCTGTTCCTCAAAGGTATTTGTGGCGTGCCATAATCACCCGCGTCCTGAAGGAGGATTGCATATAAATGGAGAGGATATAATAGTCATTTTACTTATTAAATAAATAATATGAATAGCACCTGTAAAATAGTGTGAGGCTTACTTTGCGATGCGAGATATTGTATTCAGAGTCGATTTAGTGCAAACACCTGTTGAACTGATTACTTTTGCGTCATCCATATAGATATTTACTGAAGATCGGAGTCTGTTCTTAGGCCGATCATTAATATAGAGCAAAAAGTGGGTAGAAGCGAGTAAAATTCCCCGAGGAACACCGGCACTGATCTCATATGCTTCCAATAACTCTTCCTTTACAATGTCTTCAGGGACCTATCTGTTAGAAAGGATTTGATAATGGAGAATAAATCTTCCTGTTTAATGATCTTTTTTTAAGTTCTCTAATTAAAGATTGATTCACATTAGAGGATGCTTCTTCATTTATAAAAGGGTGTACATACTTCAGGAAATATACGATCATGTCTGTCGAACATTTATATCCTTTTTAGTACTAAGTAATGTTTTTTCTCCTTACTATCCCTCCAAGTACTTCTTCAATCATGCATTGACAGATATCATTTAAATAGGATGTTCGTTAATTCTCACAACCATTCTCGCTTTCAGTGTTCTGAGGGACTCATATTCTCATAGCCACTTTCATGTTTATGTGTAAAAGAACACTCAATTGTCTACCTATACAAAATTTCCACTAAATTCCCTTCTTGCTAACATGTTCCTTCTATAGTATTGGCTGCATCGTTCAGAATAACCACATCTTTGTTACATCTGATTACACTTGTTATCTCAAGAAACTTAGGGATTACACAGCAAGTCAGCAGGTTTTCTTTGTTTCTAAAAAAAATTGTTTCTAACAAAGTTTCTATCGTTTACTGTATTGTTTACTTTATGGAAGACAACTTTCTCTATTCCATTCCTCGCTCGTGTTCTTGTGGATTACACGATCGTTATATAAATCTCTAAATCTATAAGAAGCGGTTAGTTGGAAGCATATTATGTCCGAATCCAATGATAAATGCATTTTCTTTAGCATTCGCGTAACAAATCTTTAAATGTTAAATCAATTATATAATAAACCCCCAAATCTTAGAAATATATAAAACATTCATGTATAATTTTAAATTAAATAAGCCTGCTTTCGATAATTGGATAATAGCCTATGTAGAACAAAAATAAGAAAAAAATTGTCATTAAATAGGAAGTCATATAAAAGGGTTCGATTTTAAGATGTGCTTTTGAGAATATATTAAACTAACAATAAAATATAATTATAGTTTCTGACTTTTCTAGCGAGTGAAACCCGGAAACATTAAAGTATGTATGTAAGTGAATTTTTGGTTACAGGTAAGCATATCTGGAACTCTAACGCAACTGAACAATTCTCAGTGGTCCATGTTGACACTCATGAGGTTATTTTTGTTATGATCTTCGCACGCCTTGGCGCCAAATACGGAACTCTTAAAATGTTTCAATTTTAGTAAACGTCTATGAACTGGTCTATGAGTAAAGGGCTGCTCACAATGTTGCTGGTTGCATTGAATCTTCAGTAACGACTCACAAAGAAATTCCACAGAATAACACTTCAGCCTTTCGAATGCCAAACTCTTTCAAACGTGTCTAATTGGAAAGAAAAGAGCATAGGTGCATTTTCCGTCTCCGTTTGGAGCAGATTCATTCATTGCAGTATATGCCAGCGTCAAAATATCACAGAGACGGTGCACTGATATTAATATTACTTCTTCAAAAGAAAAAAAAAAGTAAAAATATAACATTGTATCAAAATATCTACTCCAAAATAGCATGCACATACTTGCCCAGCTCGAAATCTGCATCGTCTGTTAGTGTGCTGCAATGCTATTTTCTGTTACAAGCACACACATATTTCTTTCTATCTATCTATCTATCTATCTATCTTAATTCGTTTCTCTATCTGAACCTCTTCATTATCTATCTTTCTCGCTATCTCTCTCTCTTTTTCTCTCTCTCTATATATATATATACACACACACACACACACACACACACACACACATATATATATATATATATATATATATATATTAATACACATATTCTGTATTTAAGCGGCAAATTGTTTATAAACGACAGACATGTTGCGTCAATCAGTTTTAATGATCTACTTTTTCAAATTACTAATATTCCTTCTCAGACAAGGAGGAAATTCTGTCAGAATTTTCAGAAGAAAAGTCCAGGAAATAAGATTAGAGCATATTTATTTTACTTTTCTCCCGAACATGCTTGGACCATATTTCTTCTGTCTGGAACTATAATCTTAAACACCATGGACATGGTAAGATTTAAGATGCCTGCAATCTCCTAATCTATGATCGGCATTGAATGGAAGATGAATGACAAGCTTTTGCATCTACAGCATTAGAGTCGTGGCTTGTAGGGCGCTGTTGGAAAAAAAAAATACAAGATTTTAGTTAAAATTTGTCACTCATTTCTTTCTAAAGCCGTGTTGCCAAATCCCTGACTCACACTGTAAATATATATATGCAAGTGAATCTCAGTACAATTAGTATGCACTATTACGTAACAAACATTTTCAGAGTTTATTTATATATGCTATCTAGTATAATGCTTATTTATATATACTATCTAGTATAATACTTATTTATATATAATATCTAGTATAATACTTGACATGTTATACATAAATACTATCTAGTATAATATTAGCTAATAGTAGTTATCCACATTAAAATTATAAATAACTTGTTTTGGGGTGTCAGATTTTATTATGCAAAGTTTGTTTAGCGGCTTACTAGCTCCATACGGGTCATTTAATGCCAAAATCTAATTTTCTTGGGAGAAGTAGTAATTTTTTTTTAAATGTATTGCTGGTAATATTTTCTTTCCTTACAGAAATGTTTTGCTGGTAATATTTTTTATTTCTTCCCAAAAAATGTATTGCTGGTAATTTCTTTACTGCGAAAATGTCTTGTTGATATTTTATTTTAAAATTTTTATACTTTGCATCTCGAGTCACTTTAGTACCATTGTGAAGTGGCTTCCCTCTGTCTTTTCTACAAATATTTTAATGGCATCTGCACTGACGAGCTTTTTTCCTGGTGCCCCGAATATATGAATTTAAGCGTGCTACTAGATTGATATCCAGAACCTGACCTCTTAATGTTGGACAAGTTAAATATAACCGCCAATTCTACTCCAACAGTTTCTTTTCTTGCACTCCCCGCCTGTGTCTTCCATTTCCTTGCTTTCCTGATAACTACAATCTTCAAAAATTTAAATGCAAAGTCCATAGCCATCTTCTATCTTCTTGAACACCGTTATTATCCTTTCCTCGTTCCTCTCTATACCCAGTCCTTTCTCTCACCTGTACTCTCTGTAAACCCCTGAGTACTAGTGAAATTCTCGCCTTTCTTGAGGTGAAATGATTACAAAAGATGCTTAAATAGCTCTATAGACTTTGGTGGTAAAAGGATAGAAGAAGAATAACGCTGAATTTGAAACCAAGAAAAAAGTAGCGGAAAGTCACCCAATTTTTGCCAATACTGTATGAAAGTTCTAGGATAATAAAAATGGAATCTATACAAACATAGGATCGTCTACGTCGCGAAATTACGTTGTATTAAAAATACAATGGTCTGTCATTCTAGTCTTATTATGTGTACGTGTAGACGTAATAAATATCGTAAAAATACGCATGCGTACAGTGGGCTATGATAAGTTTTTAGCCACCCTTGATTACATCAATTTTGGCTTGTGTAATAATGTCTCCTCTTTTTTTAGACAATACCATGTTAGTATCAAGCGACTCCCATCTATGTACGATAGTTGACGTATATTTTGCAATGAAAATTCACAGAAGTAAGGAAACTGATGAATTTCAACGAGGGCAAATAATAGGATTGCATCAGTGTGGCAAATCAAATGGAGAAATTGCTAGGTTTTGTCAGGTGAATCATCAAACGGTCAATAATATTGTCAAGAAATTTAATGAAGACGGCCATTGTCATGTGGAACAACATTCAGGAAGACCAAGTGTCTGAGCTAACGGAAAGGATGTTGAAGAGGGAAGTCATCAGAAACCGTCGTCAGAGCGTCAAAGATGTCGCCAACTGCATTGAAATGTCTCTATATGCAGTGAGAAAGACTCTGAAAGAGCTAGGCTATCAAAGAAGGTTTACAAGAAAGAAGCCATTGATTTCAGAGGTTAACGGGAAAGGAGTGGCAAAATATGGAGCGACGACTGTTGATGACTTGATCAAATGCATGACAAATCTTAATACAATCAATGAAAGTAGCAAATGGATAACATACTAGTTCCAAATACTGTTTATTTATATTGACTTGGGATTACTTAATTAAATTTTAAAATTGGATGTATTTTATTTCTCCTGGCTGAAAAAATTTTCTTAGGCCACTGTACATCATCATTTGAGTAAATATACAAACAAAAACAGATCTCTAAATATAGCTAATTCTTATACATTTTTTAAAATCATTTCACCCTAAGCAAGGCAATAAAGCCATTGACACAACGGGTACTGAGTGTGAAAAAAACGAGAAAAATTATTACATTGAGATAAAAATAAAAAAAAAGTAATAGTTAATAAGGCAGAAGATAACAACATTGCATATAAAATCTTGAATATCGACGCTGACTGGATAACAAGAAGACGGAAGAGATTTTCACAAGAGAGAAATGCGAGAGGAGAAAACATTAGTATAAAACATTAGGGTTATATCTAGCAATTTTAATAAATAAAATGATGAGACCATGCCTCTAGTCTATATTGCGTTTAAGTTCGCAAAATTGAGGCATCAAAAACCAAAGCTCATCAGAACAATTAACATGAAAATATCACTAAAAATGCACAGATATATTTAATTTAAATGGAAGACCAACTTATTTTCTATCTATCTATCTATCTATCTATCTAAATTAATACATTACGTCTGCATGAAAGTGACTGAACCGGAAATGCTAAACTAAGAACGATAATATTGCAAATTCCTTTTAAATTATATCAAGAATCCGTAAATACTTAGCAAAAACACCAGAACAGATGTGACAATAATATTTAATGCATGGGCGAATAGTAAACTTATAAATGAGAAAATAGATTCTAGTGAGAAAAATCTCTGGAATCAAAGTATCAAATATAGCAACCATCCTAGCAATTGATTCAATATAATCTTACTACTTCTTCTCAGCAGAGAAAACAAATCATTAGCCCTAGAAGGCACGATGAATCAAAAGTCGAGGATAGCATCAGTCATGTTGATAGAAGACAAAACTGACCTCTAAGTCAATTAAAATGGCGCTGTTTCGTTTCGGATGTTTTAAAAGTAACATGTCATTTCTTGTTTCAGTTAACATAGACTGGAGCTGATATTTGAGGTCACTTGGCAATTTCACTTTATCGAACTGATCAGACTTATTATCGAGACAGGAGTAAATAGTTGTGGCCTCAGTATAGATACCGAGTTAACTGTTGGCCTCCAGACGGATTTTGATGAATATTAAGAACAACAAATTTATTGCAATCATATTTGATAATTTCACTAACTCTGATATAGCATTATTTCCCCAACATTGAACACGTCTTGAGCTGGTTTACCCTCTCATCCCCTCTTTTGTAAACATGTGTCAGGATTTGTCTATGTTTCGAAGAACTCATCAAATGTACGACGGTGGAGACTGCTGAAGGACCGAAGCCCTCAATTGACACACAATGATTAATATGAAACATAATCCTATCTGCTTATGCTAACTTAATCTTTGTGATAGAGAAATCTAATCGTCTGTATAAACAGTGGTTTAATGTGGTTGTTCAATTCATTACATGTTAGGGTAATCAAGTGATATCTTGAATCAGGAGAGAAGGTTCGAGAACGGCTCGAATGAAAACTGGTATCTTGTTTAAGCGATGTCATACCAAGTGATTAAGAACTAACTCTAAAATATTAAATAAGATGGCAGGCTTACCGTAAACTGTAATATTCTGATCTCGTCATGAAATATAATACAAAAAGCAGACATAGCAAAGTTAGGAAAGAAAGAGTGTTTTATGAATATCTGAGTTTTTGCAAATGAAATTTGTTAATTTGATATGTAGACATCAACCAAGATATCAGACTGGATTTTGAACACCGTGCATTGGATTATTTTTTGACATTTTTAATAAAATAGTTTTGTTTGAAGAAGAACGAGAAATCAATTGAAAATTGAGGCATGTTAATTTATGAGGCGTTATGAAAGTTTAAAACAAAAACTGTTTTGGTTTAAAATAAATTTCCATGAGGAATAATCGATTCATATGCTTTGTCTAAAAGCAATTATCATTCAATAGATATTTTTCAAGATTAAACAATGAAATTTAAGAGCTGCTTATTATGTTGTGGCATAGTGTAGCAAAACAAGTGAAATCTCATCCAGTGAAAATATACTTATTCTTTCGAGTTAGAGAATGTTTTTCTAATAAATTAAAATGATACAGTAAGAAGTTTCACAAAAAAATATAATCTGGCAATGGTTTGATCTTGTCTTATTTTTCTTTTCCGTCTAGGAACATCTGACTATAACAAAGGAAAATATAGAGAGAACAATGGCAGTTTCTATGTCCAGAATTAAATCAATAACAATAGTTACGCATTTTATTTTTACAGATATGTTTTAAATGAAAGATGAATGTCTGGCTGGCTGGCTGGCTGGCTGTCTATCTATCTATCTATCTATCTATCTATTTACAAGAACGTCTATTTCCAGGTCTTCACAAGATCTATCTAGCTTTCTATTAATCTATAACGGTAACTCATTACATTCTTCATAACATCTATCTATCTATCTATCTATCTATCTATCTATCTATATCCATATCTAATTATATATCTGTCTATCTATCCATCTAGCTAGCTATCTAGCTATATCCTTGTATATCTATCCATTTATTTCTCTAAATCCATATCGATCTATCTTTTTTTTGTTTAATCATTTCACCGCTAGCAAATCAATAATATCACTATCAGAATATGAGCAAAACTTCTATTAAGGATAGAGGGCAATAAAAGAACAATGATTGAGAAGACAGAAGATAACGATCGACATTGCATTTAAATTTTTGAAGATCAAAGTTGACTGGGAAGCAGGAAGTACGATAGAATGAAATATTAGCATGGTACTTGCGGTTACATTTAGCCACTTCAACTGTAAAATGATGAGACCATGCTGCCAATCTTGCAATGCACTTAGATTAAAAAAAAGTCTCCAAACCAGAGACTTAGAAGACTTACTATGAAATTATTTATAGAAAAAGTCACAGTGTAGCTACGTTAAGGCAGTGGACTGAAGCAAAGATGCCAGATCGGGACCAATAGATTCTTCAGAGTCTGTCTATATTTCCGAGATGTGGTATTATGTACATTATTTACATTATTCGGACTATTGTCCTCATGTTTGTCGCCATATTTATCACAACGTTTCAGGTAGTTGGAATGTCGAACTGAACCCTTTATTTCGCTCACTGGGGTAGACTGTTCTAGTTCCGCGTGCCATGTTTGATGGATGTCAGTTATCAGTTATCTCCTGCTAATTTCCCTTTGAAATTTCTCCACTGCCTTAACCGGGTATTGCACTCACACTCTTTGGGTCCTGTCACTGGATGTAACCAACGTCTTTATCCACTGTGCCATGTGTCCCTGAGGATTCTTCTTTGGATTTTATCAATAATTTTTAAATATGAAGTAGAACGACCAGGCCAGATGCGGCAGCCCAATTTGAAGAAAGGACGAATATCAGTCCAACAAAATCTATCACGATAATAGTGAAACATAGTTCTTAGTTACAGAAATGTCAATTGATTCAATGCACTCTTTTCACTTCATATCAGCTGAAAACATTAATCCAAGAAGGTGCAAAGAATCTAGCATCAGCCATTTTGATGGGAGGTAAAACGGTTCTCTCAGATGATTAAAAGAGAGCAGTTTCGTTTTTGAGGTTTTTAAATGAAGAAACCGGTCCTTGTCCCATTTAACGAAGGATTGTAGATCATTTCTGAGATCAGCTGCCAATATGACCTTATCGGTATGATCAGACTTACTATAAAAACGGGGGTAAATAATTGTATTATCAGCGTAGATACCGAATTGTGAACTGATGATAACAGGAAGACCATTTATGAAAATTAAAAGCAAGGTAGGTCCAAGGAGAGTACCTAGGGTACAGCTGCATTTAGGCAAAAAAAAAAAAAAAATCCAGAAGTGTGGCTATTAAAGACAACTTCAATTTCACGATTTTCTAAGACTGAACCAGTTAAAAAATTAACCCAGAAATACCATAACTTTTCAACTTGTGAAGAAGACCAGTATGCCAAACCCTGTCAAATGCCTTCGAGATGTCCAAAGCAACAGCCCGTGCATCACCATTCTTATCTGAAACTTGATAAACTCTTTCAGCTATTATCTTTAACACGTCAGCAGATTAATCTATCTATCTATCTATCTATCTATCTATCTATCTATCTATCTATCTATCTATCTACACGAATGACCATAAAATGTGTACCACTGTATCGTTTTATTTACCTTTGCATGCATAATCAAGAAGAAGTATATATATTCAACTACAACTAAAATTTATACACACTTTCTGTGTGAATGAATATATCTAAGTAGCTTTCAGATGTCACTATTACAAAGACAAATTCTTTGGATGACAGAATACCATGATAGTTTGATTAAATTTCATCTGACCATAATATGAAAAACGTTAGATTAAATCATCATAACATTCAAACTACAATAATAATGACATTCAAAGTACAAGTCTCAGGTTCAGTAACAATTTCCAATGAACACAATAGATATATAAATCGAACTATTCACTTGGAACAAAAGTTCGTAAATCATCAAAGAAATATATATATATATATATATATATATATATATATATATATATATATATATATATATATATATAGTTAAGTTACGAAGAACTTGGTAAACTGAATGGGTAATTCTAAGGAGGATGAAATCCTGAGAGGTCAATGTGAATCCAGAGCTAATATTTAATGAAAAAACAGACCACTTTAAGGTACCATTACAATAATTTATTTCACCAAAATCCTAAAAAAGGATTATGATGTACAGACATACTGTTTTGCAGCCCATCAATGAGGCTAGACAAATAATTGTCTCGATCCGGGATCGAATCAGTCGGAGATTTTGCCCCTCAGTTATTGGCGCACGGCATGGATGAAGGTGAATTTAGACTTATTTATTTTTGGAAAAAGTCGCCAGTCACCGAGAACTCGATTCGTTTTAACGAAGAGTCTTGCATATATATATATATATATATATATATATATATATATATATATATATATATATATATATATATATATATTCAACATCTTCACATATTGTGAAAAATACCTTTTTTTTTTTGTGCGACGCGTTTCGGGATTTGGGATTAATACGAAATTTACGTTAATTTAAGTACTCATGTACACGTAGGAGATGTGCATGCTGAAATCGTCACCTTTTAAATTTTTTTTTATATCAGCATTTGAATTTCATTTTTAAATATATATATATATATATATATATATATATATATATATATATATATATATATATATATATATATATATATATATATATACACTCACACACAACATATATATATATATATATATATATATATATATATATATATATATATATATATATATATATATATATGATTTCATCTATTAATATTTCAAAGAATCAATGGATTGTTATCCATACTATTACATTTACTTCAGCGTTCCTCCATGAGAACCAATAAATTTCTTTTTGTAAAACAAAAGTTATAATTCGTACATGACGAGTTGGTAGAACAACGAAAATTCAAACGTAGGTATATATATATATATATATATATATATATATATATATATATATATATATATATGTATATATAAGGAATGATTGTAAGAGAGAGATGGAGATAGCGATACATACTGAAATATTGCAAACATTGAAATTAACAGTGAATGGTGATTCAGATGTTGGTCGATTCAAACCTAAACTGCCATCCACAATTCAGTGTATATTCCTCTGTAGACGAACGTTATATCTATGAAGTCTTTATCGCCGATATTCATCACTCTTCCCTCATAAGCATAGCAGAATTTATACAGTATAATTATCTCCATATGTATGTCTGAATGAATGTGTATACATCTTAATATATGATTGCTACCTATATACACGGTATAATCTTTGTTCATACACACAGGCAGAATTCTTATATGTTCATTTTGAAAATATATCTGCCTTTACCATTCTATTCTAAACTAATTGAGGCTGAATTTTTTAAGTATCAATCTTATATCACAAAGGGTTCCACCAATATATTGGCCTACTTGAAGTAACGATCTGGAAGTATCTTCTATCTAAACCCACACAACCCAAGTAACCTATTGTACTCCATTCATTCAAACTTATAAGACACTTTTAAGAACACCACCATTTTTTTTTTTTTTTTTTATTTTGATCAAAAATAGGTTGCATTATTTCATCAATTTCGTACAATTAAATCTCGTTTTGTGTTTTTTTGCTTCTATGTCTACGCTCTGATTCTGATTTCGTTTATTCGATTCCTTTCTTCTTTTCCTTTTCCATTCTTTCTTTTTTGGCTATAGACGTAATCTTTCTAGCCTATCTTCCATTTTTTTTTCATCGCTTCCGTTTCTTTACTCAATTCGTTTTTCTTTCTTCTTTTCGAGCTATTTAAATTAATAGCGTTTTCCCTGTCTTTAAATAAAACCTATTTTTTTTCAATTATTCTGCTCCACTTGAGCAATCGCAGATTCATCTTTTCCATTCTCGTCAGCTCGTCGTTTTTCTCTCCTGTTTTCCGTTAACCATAACCATTTTATTTTATTTTTATATAGCTCGCTTTCATTGATCTCTATATCTTATTGTATTCTTTTCATACCATTCTCTCCATCACTTGTTTTCCATAAAGTCTTCCTATTTTTCGGACCTCTTTCTTGTATTATCTCTCTACTATAATTCCTATTCTATTCTTTCGCTATATCTTCCTTACACACTTGACTTTTATCATTTTTTTTTATTTCAATTTTCTACTTGTTCTACGTTTCTATTTCATTTTTCAATTTCTACAAGTGTCTTTCTTAAAAAAAAATATAGTATGTCTAATTTGGCGTTGTGCATAAGGCTTTCAAATTAAACTGGCCTTAATTTTAATTTGTCTAACTCATTTCCTACATTTTCTCCAGCCACGACCATGATTACCTTATTCTTTCTGACTCGATTAATATGTCCCCCTTTCTCTTTTATCGTCATTATTATCTCAAAAATATCTTACCTTGCCTTTCTATCTTTTATTTCAGTGCACCCTTGTATTTCTCAAACAACAATGTCTCTCGAATTATTCCTCTAAAATGTCTCCTCTGTAATAAACTATCCTCCTCTCCCTTTCACTTTATGGACATTTCTTTTTTACCTTTTCTTTTCTCTTTGTAACGACTTAATTGATTTTGTCCTGTCGTTAGCATACACTTGGATCGACGATGCATACAAGAGACTCCGACTTAAAACAAATTAACAAATAAATAACATTCACAAACCCTTAAAAAAGACAACGCAAAAAAATGCAAAAATAAAGAAAAAAAAACATCAGTCTCGATAAAAGATATTTTTCTTAGTTTAATGATCAAATTAAGCTGAATTACTGACGCATGCGCAGTGCCAACGTAGAAGACTCTAGGCTCCAAACAAATATTTATAACAGTCGTTATCTCTAGATTCTCCAGTGTAATTGATAAAATTTGCAAAGTGAATCAGCATTACTTCTTCCTAACGACGCAGCCATGATGGAAATATAGTCGACGATCCAAAAAGAACATTTCTTTTGAGACGTTTTCCGATTGCAACAGGAAGGAAAAAAAAACTTTTCTAATTGGTTTTATGTGAGATAAAGGAAATTATAAAAAATAAGAAAATATATGATAGAAAAAAAATATTAGCAGGAATAAAAAAAATATGGTGGAATTGAAATATGTAAATAAAGACAGACAGGAATAAAACAAATATATAAGAAAACTAATTACATTCTATTATATAATGGCTTAAATAAAACATGTAATCTACATATTACAGTTCTTTTTTTAGGAAATTCCTGTCTATTTACCCGATTGTTCTTTCGAAGCTCGTTTCTTGATCAGAAAACTTCACATATTTTTCCTTCTACGTGACAATCGGCGAAATCCGCCTCTGGAAAAAATATTTTGAGACTCAACTGCCGAGCGCAAAGTCATTTAGCGTCAGAAATGAAGAAACATGAGTAAATTTGATTTTTGAAAGTGAGATTTATAAACACCTACGGTGAATCGGACTAGCGTACAATAACGGATTAAAATTATATTTTGATAGATAAACTGTATTTCCATATATAAGGTATAGAAAACCATGTGATAATAATTGGATGGAAATAGTGAAGGAAATAGACCTTGAGAATTAATTCAACTATTACTGATATGGGAAATGGAATAACTTGACGAAGTCGACCCTTCGCTAAAAAACAGACGACACCTACAAAGAAGCTTCAATCGTCCCAGAAAGTTTAGGAGAAATATATAGGTCGTTACAAGGAAAACAGAAGAAGAACCGTTGGATGGACATGTTAGGATATAGCCTATGATATGAAACTGTTCAAACAGTAGCAAACGCTTGAAAAATTGGGAAGAATTAAGAAAATCTGATCCAAGAATGTTCTTGAAAGTAATATAGGTCTATAACTTAAATGATATAAAAACAGAATAATTAGAAGAAATCTACCTTTTATTATATATAACAGAAAATCCCTAATCGTGGAACGTATGTGGTTCGATAAATAAAGTACAGGGGGATAATTAAAGACATTGTAAGAAGAAAGAAAAAATGTAGTATGGCGAGACGATAATAGAGCCTATATAACTCAAAGATGGATGTGGGTATTTTTTTTTTAGTTCGGTTAATGAGATATACTACTGCCTATTCTAGAACAACTACAGATACTGTTACAAAATGTACCGCAAATGTGTCACGGAAATCAGTATGATAAATACTGATATAATTTGGTCTTTTCAAAATAAGTGAAGTATAATTAAATTAGTAAGACTACTTCTAAAAAGTCATAGCCATATAAGAAATAAAAATTCACAACCATATATGAATAATGAGAACCGCAGCTGAGTAAATAGTAGCAGAAATCCACAATGAAATGATGGAATGTAACATAACCTGATCCAGGTTGGCTACCTAACTTATTTTCTATGTGCTGTATCTCCTTAGGGCGTAAACGGCCATAGTTCTTTACAAATTCATGTCTCTTGTAACTCTTAATAAATTTACTCTTTCTGTTATTCCTCCTAAACCCTTATCCGCCATCTATTTACTCAAGCTCACTAAGTACATTATACCTTGTTTTCTTCTGTCACTCTTGCCTTAAATCTGTCCTGTGAGTATCAGATTTTCCAAACCCTCCTTCTTCATTATACCTTCCAGAAACTTCAACTGTCTTTTCCTGATGTTAAGTATTAGCTTCCTTTTCGTTTCCATTTTCTTCAAAACTTCGACGTTGCTCATATGTTCGGTCCATGCTATCCTCAGTATCCTTCTGTAGAACAACGTTTCTGATCCTTCAAGTTTTTTCTTCATCTTTGAGTAGATCGTCCAACACTCACTGCCATACAGGAGGACAGATACACGTAGCAGTTTACTACTGGTTTCCTTGTTTCTAGCGATTTTTTTCTAGTACACTCTTAGCTTTTAGAATGTTTCTTTGGCTAACCCAATGCACTTTCCGATTTCACTGTTACGCATTCTGTCCTATGTTAAAAACTTTCCAGATATTTAAATTTCCGATTATGGTATCTGCGATTTTAAAGTGGCACTTTGGGATGATCCTATTGCTAACAACCATACAATCTGTCTTCTTGCAGTTTATGCTTAACACTTTCATCTTGCTTTCCTTTACTACATTATGTACGTATTTTTGTAGCTTTCTTTCTGTGTCTCCTGTCAACATTGTGTCATCTGTATAACTACATGTATAAAAAGTAATGTAGGTCCACAAGTACTCTTATATGTTAAATGGAATAATTCAAAAACAACCACCCATCGCTAGAAAAAAAACCCCGAGGACCCATGCCTAAGAGTCATAAATGATTCCAGAAATAAAGTACATGAGGAATAATTAAGACACTACAATGAGAAATGTAACGTGATCAGTCTAAAATATAACCAATGATATAACACTTAACCTCAGTTAATAGGATTCTTGCGTCTCAAGCATAAGTTGACTTGTAACTGTATATATTGCTATTACCACTAAGACTATTAATGATGCTAGTAACAAGGTATCGAAAGTGTGCAAGTGGGGGATAAAAACAGATATCATTTGCACTTTTGCAGTATAGGTTCTTTATGAAAGGCCTTAATAGTAATAATATTAATTAATGAGCTACGTCGAGATACAGTCTCGACGTCTGTCGAACTATCTGTTTTAGCAGAGAGGAACTCGGACGAGGCTTTGCCGAAGGGCAAGGTTTCGTCCGAGGAGGTAGACAGGTCCTGAACCCGTCTAGGCGGGTTGAAAGGGGATATTTTTGGCCGAGCCTTCGGGCTCGGAGAAACCAACTTTAAACTCGGCCTTGTGCCACATATATTCCTCGTGGGTGGAATATTAAATACTGTAATAATATTAATTACATTGCTTCTTGTGACTCACAGCCATATATTAATCATTACATCCGTACCTCTGTAAATATTTGCAGGAATCAACGAAGAAATGACAAAAGGAAAAACGAGAAACCCATCGCTTTAATTAACATAAGAAGTAGATTACAAGGAGGTTCGATATTTACAATTGTACCTAGATTATTTGAATTTAAGCGCAGTACTAGACTGTCGTCAAGATACCATTAATTTCCAGTCGAGTTGGCTAGATGTAACCGTAAGTTCTATGCTAAGAGAGTTTCTTTTCACGCACTTCTCGCTTGTGAAACTTACTTCCGGTTCCATGCTTCCCACCTAACATTAATCTTCAAACATTTAAATACAACGTCAATTGCTATGGATTGTCTTCCCGGTTACTATTTTTTCTCGATCATTAGTAATATTTTGTTTCTAATTCTTTCACACCATGTAACCTCTTGTGTTATAGTGGCTTTATTGCCTTGCTTGGAGTGAACACGTTTATAAAATCATTTTATTCAGTTATGATTTGTAAACTTATAATGGTAAATGTATTTTATATATTAATTTCTTAAATATAAAAAATCCTAAACGCCAGGAGCAACCTCCCCAGGTTCACCTAAACAGATCTTCAGGGTAAGCTGGCGAAAAAGGAAATGACATGAAACAGTATTTATTGATAAAGCCAATTTTAGTGGTTTTATAAATAAATACTTATTGTATCAAATACTTATCTATAAATACTGTTTCATGTTTTTCTTCTTTAGTGAGTTTACCCTGAAGATCCGTTTAGGTGAAACCTAAGTGGATTGTTCATGGCTCTTTCTGATTTATTTCATTTATCCCTGTTCTACTTAGTGTATTGAGTACGTTCTACGTTTTAGCTTTATTACTCGGTTGTTTTTTTTTTTTGGGGGGCTGAAAACTTAAGGCACTGGGCGATTTATTTCGCCCTGTTTGGATGTTTCTAGTTTATTTATTTATTTTTTTTCCAATTTTTTCCTCGGGTACCAATTTGTTTTGATAGACTTACAAGTTGTGCTATTCCAACTGAGTATTACTAGTAGTATTAATTTATATATATATATATATATATATATATATATATATATATATATATATATATATAATGGATTTCTTATATACACAGAGATTTCAATTTTGCACATACTAAAATTTCTTTAGGACCTTTATAAAAACGGTTAATATTTGCAAGATGAATTTGAGTTCAGAATTTGCAATGTAGTTTGTCTCAAACGCATTTTATGGAAATAGCGATAGAATAGTGAGAGTCTTGCGAATCTTTGTCTTTGAGAAAAGAGTTGTAGAGTGGATACACCAAATATAATTGGAAATAAGGATTTCAATGAGTTAACAATCCAGGAAATTATAAGAATACTCAATTGGAAATAAAATTACAGATATCAAAGAAAACCGGAAGTTAATTCAATCAAGTAAAACGGAAATGATGTAAAACTTAGAAAATTATAATAGATGTAATAACTATTAATAAAATTAATGTCTCCTCGATATGGTTTCGATAAGTTTTAATTGAAAAGGACAAATTAATTTAAGGACACGCCGTCATTGTGACTTAAGTTGACGGTACCATCATGTATCTACACTTATTGTAACTCATCTTTTAGTATGCCTTTTTATGTGAAAGTCTAATGAATAATTGTAAACAAAATTCAAGCGAATACTCTTCATCACGCCGTACACAGACTTGCACAGCCTAACAACCTCAAAGTGTTCTATTATGACTTGCAAAAATATATAAATAAAAATGTGTGCTCCTGAAATAAAATGCAAGTAAAGGAATAATGATTTTACATCGTTTTATGCTTCAGGAATGTTTCTTTGCAAAGAAGTAATTAATTGTTTGATACCAAAATCGTCTAATTACTTCTCGCCATTTCATTTCACAGTGGATAGGATATCCCAAATGATAAGTAATGGCTTGAAAGTGAGTAATACTTTTTCTTCATTTTCAAAACTGACAGAAACTTATTTTGTGAAAAAAATAGGGAGAATTTTATCCATCAAATCAACCTTACTGAATAGAAACAAAATAAACAGAAATTGTTTTTTGACGACTAAATAATTCAGAATAATAAAAAAAAAAAAAATTATAATCATCGAAATGTGAAAGAAAGCTAAAAAAGTAAAGAACATAAAATATAAAATAAACACTCACAAAAAAAAAAAAATCAAAGAAAAAAGAAATCATCTTCAGAAGAATTTCAAATGACAAAAAAGAAAAAAAGAAAAAAGAAATGCAGATGTGTGGTCGTGTACATCCTTGCAGGAAAATATTTAAATAGCGGCCCAGAACAATTTTATTTCATTCTTCTTTTATCAGCCATACCCGTTCAGGACGTGATCGACTATAGATATCCACAACTTCCTATTGTATATACCTCTAAGCAATGTCTTCTTGTTACCATATCTCTCAGTCACTGTTCCGCCACCTATTTATACGAATTCGTTGGTTCGGATCGTCGCTGTTTTCATCGGTTCCTTTTATTTTCTGGATACTATGTGGGTGTAAAATTCTCCTTATTCTTTTTTTTTCTCATTATTTCCCAGAAATATTAGATATATGAATCATGGAAAATGAACCTAGCAATTCAAATAGGTTTTCATGATGTCATAACCAGCAACGCATGACATAACATAAAACAAGTGATCACTTTTCTTTCAATCGCAGAGAATACAGTTAAATATATTTGCCTTTATTTGCCGCATCCCTTCTAGGCTTGGCGGTTTTGGCTCTCCACATTTCTCAATATTTTTACTCGCAGTCCATTTTCTGTCATGCTTGTTCGGTAGGTTATTGAATGTATCTCTATGCTCCTATTACATTCAGTAGATCCTCTGTGTGTCACATACTCCAAGTACATTTTTGTTCATTATATGTCTCAGAAATTTCGCCTGTCTCATTCTGATTTAAAGTACAAGGTGTTCCAAAAGGCACACAAGAATTGCCAAAAAACGTACACTTTTGAAATAGCAACCAGAGAAAATTTGCATGAAATAATCTTCCATAATTCAAGCAATAACATTTCTTAATAATATATTGTCACATACAGAAACATGATTCCATTTGGTAAATAAATATAAAATTTACAAGGTTACCAATGGTAATGCGATTTCTGGACCACTCTGTAGATATGTCCATTTGGTTTCCATTTTCCCTATAAGTAACACGCTGCTTATATGTTACGCTAATTCTATTCTCAGCATCCTTCTGTAGAACCACATCTCTATCGCTTCAAGTCTCATTTTCACGGTATTATTGAATTCTTTTTGCACTATTACATTTTTTATTCCAAGTTTCCTATTCATCTCTGAAGAAATTGTCTAACATTAACTGCAATTTTTTACAATAATGTTCACCCTGTAAAAGGCCCAAGAGCCACTCGACGTAGAGGCTTGCAGAGTAAGAATTAAGAATCATTGCTTACAATGATATGTTTGGAAAATAACGGTTGACAATAGACTTGAACAGGTTTAGAATGGAGGTACCGTGTAAGCATCATCTTGGGAGTCGGTTCCACAACGCAGTGATTCGTGAGAAGAAGCTGTTCGAGTGGAACTTACATCTCAGCAATGGATAAAGAAGGGAATCAAAGTGGTTCAGTACAATGTGTGTGGTATGACGAGCATTATTCGTGAATGTTAGAACTGGTGTAAGTATTGAGCATCCTGAGCTAAGGTGTATGATAGTTTCAATGTATTGGCCACAGAACCTACATTATTATTATTTTTATTAGTAGTAGCACTATTATTGTTATGATTGTCGTAATTGTTAAATTGAATATTATCGTTCAACATCCATCACGACTCACCAGGTTTGAATATTTTCTGTTGCATTTGGAAACTTTTTTTCACCCCTCGAAAGTTTTCTTCAAAAGACAATTGAATAGACATATATCCAGGTATTTTGAAAAAAAATCTCTCACTGTTATAAAACTTTCTTAGATGTCAAGAACGAGCCCCTGTTTGTGAAGTAATATCACACATTTTCTTAGTCTGGCTCTGGTCGCCTTTCTTCATCCAAAATAATACCTATAATTTGAGAGATTGTATGTAGTGCCAATCTGAAATGTTGGATAGTTTGCTTGGGTTTGACGATGTATACATTTTATTTACATAATCGTAAACAAAAAGAAAATGTGACAGAAATAGGATGTTTTAAGGTGGATTTTGTAAATTAAGCGAAGTATTAAATGTTCTATAAATGTCCTGACAAAGAAAAGTATGCTAAGTTCTTATCTGACCCTGTATATATGAAAAGAATACCCGCTCGGCCTGGTGGCTAGGATCAAAGTGTAGTATCTGCGCTTTTTGAGCTTCCGGGTCGGGTGTCTGTCGAACTCTCTGCTTGCAGAGAGGAACCCGGACGAAGCTCCGCCGAAGGGTAGGGTTTCGTTGGAGGAGCTTGACGGAACTGGCCCGCCTCAGCGCGTTTGGATGGTTATTTATTTTTGGCTGAGCCTACGGGCTCAGATATACCCACATTAAAAAGGCCTTGTGCCACATTCGATCCCCGTGGGTGGATTGATAAATACCATCTGAGCCTACTCTTCTCTATGACGATGAATATAAGAATATTACCTCACAGATAAAGAACATGATTTGAGCGAAAGAAAAGTGGTTCTATCGGTAATCACTAAGAAATCCATACACAGAACATATGAGAAATAAGGGTGCCTTAGTACGACTATCATAAAAGGAGATAAAAGGAGATGTGGTTCTACAATGGGATGCTAAAAATAACATGAGCAAGGAAAGTTTTAAAGAAAGTGTGAAAGAAACTTTTAATTACATTTCGCATAACAGACAAGAGACATCAAAGTAGAAGATAAGAGAATGATTTTGGACCGTTCTGACAAATATCATTTCCAAAAATATGTCCGTGTCCTCTCATGTGCATTTCCTTTTGTTACATACCCCTGAAGATAGATTGAATGATTGTCAGTAAGAAGGCTGATTGCTTTAGTGTCACTCACAAAAATGTTCGGTGTATTTAACCGGAAATATTGTCCTGCGCATGACGATGTCTATTTTTTTTTTTTTGTGGTCGTAAACAAAGGAAATTGTAAGAGAAATCAGCTGAATCTGAATCGTGAAAACGTATTAAAAAAAAAAAAGTATTAACAGTTCGTAATATATCTTTAGAATAAAGGCAAGTGTACTGAACTGTTATGTAATATATAATACCGTATATAGTAGTTAATAGTGGACATCGTTGTCACAGATAGAGAAAATACTTAAAGATTCGAGTTTTGAGAATACAATAGACAGAATTCAAACGACAAACACTCAGAAAAAGGACAACTAAAATGTTTGGGTACACATAATATGGAAAGAAGGCTTGGAGAATTTAGAAGGCGCACAGAAAGTTGAAGGCAAATCAGAAGGAAACGTCCATTGACCTATTTGGCAAAATGAGCAAATGGATTGCTGAAAGGGACCAGAAATGACAGGAATGGGTAAAGGGTTAAAGGTTATTATAGCATCAAAAGATAGGAATTGTGGAGGGCTAGGATCAAGCAAGATTGAAGTAATATCAGAAAAGCAATAAGAGAAAAGTAAGATAAAGGAGAAGAAAAAATGTAAAAGAAAAAAATGAAAGAGAATGAATATAAAACGAACAGATATAGACGGAGGAAAACTCAACGAAAAAGAAGATAAATATTTAAAGCTGAAAAAACAAAACAAAATGAACCACAAAAGAATTAAAAGACATAATAAAGAAAAGAAAAAAGTAGAAAAATAGACGAAAAGATGGCGACGAAAAGAAAATAAAAGAATTAAGACAATTATGAAAGGTGAAGAATATTAAAAACAGAAAGAAAAATAAATGATGTAGAAGAAAGAATTGATAAAAGAATAAGAGAAAAAAAAGATGAAAAAGAAGGACATTAGATGAAAATTGAAAAGAAAAGAGCGAAGAAGTAAAGAAAAGGAATGAAAGAAAAGAATAAAGAGAAATAAAAATCTAGAAGATTAAGAAAATGGAGAAGAAAAAGAACAAAGTGAAAGAACAAAAATAAATTCTAAAGAAAAAGAAAAAAAAAACAGGAAGAAATGTAAAAGAAGTAGGTGAGAAAAGAAGCAAGAGAAAAAGAAGACGTCTTTTTTGTCCCGTTTGTGGCATGTTATTCTCGAAACTAAAATGCCAAGTGTATTGAGCGATCAAGAAACTATAACAAAGCAGAAAATTGCTTTGAACTCGGTCCATGCTAAGGTCGTGGCGATAGGAAAATAAATAGTTTTGGGATTTAAACAAGACAGATTATTCAGTAAAAAGTAGAACCTGCTGTCACACACACAAAGTGGAAAGACACAGGAGATCTTTGTTGCGATCGAATATATAGGCGGTTAGATTGAAATGACAAAAGCTAGCATCATTTTGAACGTAATATTGCCTCAACGTAAGCATCATCTATACATCTCTATCATTTCACTAAAATTAAAAATATCTAAAATAATGACTTTAAATTAGAATTTGAAAATAGAGAAGTACTTGTTCATTTGCGGTCAGTCTTCTGCTACGTAAATGAGGTAAAAGTATGTGCTGTTTAATCTATAACAATGTTTATAAGATTCAAAGATTTCTAACGCTAGCTTAATGTTAGTACCACTCTCTGTTCACTGGCAGTTTCAGAAGTAACAATATATACACTGGTTAGGCCATTCGTCCATTTAGCTGAATTATCTTTTTTAACTGACATAGTAATGTTAAAAGGTAACAGCACTGAGCTGCTATGCAACGCATTTATTGTAGAGGCGCCGAAGTATGCAGTAATTGTTAGGAAGAGAGTTTGTTTGCCCATTACTAATGAATTTTAACGTTATTTACGGCATTTTTGTCCTCTTACCGAGGGAAGTGAGAATTTGATTCAAGAATTTCACAACGCTTTTAAGTGCCAAATTTATATTATCAGCCTCTACTAAAATGGGAAACGAATTTGTTGATTTTAATTTTCAAGTAATTAACATCTCACTTGTAGCACTTAAAAGAAAAAAAATACGTTTGGCTTCCATTCCGTTTACCATATGTTATTATTTTCAGTTTTTCAAACTGTTTTTGAACACACTTGACACCCTTCATGTGATGAGATTTGAATGATTTTAGAGACTTCTTTTTTCGTGTATTTATTTTACTAGTTGGCGCCTATAAAAATATAAGTGGCTTTGTATTTTAGATGTTTCGACTTCGAAAGATGAATAAAAAAAGAGATAGAGAAAAAGCGGATATGAGAAATATAAAGAAGTAGCAGAATTTCAGATGTTCAGAAAAAAATATGTTATTAAAAATAAAATTTAAGCCTGTTTTTTATTACTAGACTAATTCTCCTATTAAATGGATTCAAAATGTATTAAACATGCTTTCAGGATTTTGCAATGCTATCGACAATGCTTACACGACCTGAAAATAATGAGACTATGTGAAGACTATAAAATGGAAGCTTGTTTTTTATTCATCAATATAAGATATAGGCACGGTGGAGTGATGGATAGCGGATCGGATTGAAAATCGGAGATCCGTGTTCGAAATCCATTATATTCACTGACGTGCTAACGTTAGGAAATGAATGAATCTACTTCTCCCCGCCCAACGATGGGTAAATAGTAGGACAGGCCAAATTCTATAACCTTGGATGGCAAATCAGAAAGAAATGGCAATCTACTGCAGGGAAAAAAATCTGTCTCGTCAGTCATGTATCGAAAGATACATGATCGCTTAAATGTGTATCACGGATGGAGCATAACTGACTGATAACTTTTTGCGTTTTTTCTGTGAATTATATATATATATTTTTTGACAGTTTT
Source organism: Acanthosepion pharaonis (assembly GCA_903632075.3). Lineage (NCBI taxonomy): Eukaryota > Metazoa > Mollusca > Cephalopoda > Sepiida > Sepiidae > Acanthosepion > Acanthosepion pharaonis. Next base: position 2,954,928 of record CAHIKZ030003813.1, read on the forward strand.
TCACTGAATCTATTTCTTTGTCGGCCCTAATTTACAGAAAATTTTCCTTTTTTTTTTCAAATATTTCTTTCCGAAAAATTCCTTTAATACTTGTGTGTTTGTTTTTGTATATGTTTCACATGAATCCATCTTTGCTTTCGTCATTCTATCTTCGAAATATTTGTAATTCTGATTTCGCATTAAAAAAAAAAAAACTCTTTTAGAGCAAGATATATTTACTTTATACACACACACTGTTTTTGCACTTTCTTTTCGCTCTGTTTGTATTAATCATGTCTGTTACAGCCATTTGACATATTTTAGTTCCGATTTATATCATCCATAATTTTCGTCCACCCAAATATTTCAATTCTTCTGCCGAATTCTTCCTTATTTTTATCTCTTTATGTCTTTCCATTTGCTTCCAGCCTTTCCGTTATTACACTTCATTTTATTATTCAACATTGAGGATTTCTTTCTTTTCTTATTCTTTAATTTTTCGGCTTGAATATTTCTCATTTTGAAATTCCTTTTACTTCGTATAAGCCTCTGAGTTTAATTTCTTTTTTTGCACTTTATAAACGTCGTTTTTCTTTTTTGCTTGCATCGCCCTTTTAATACTTTACTTATTTCCATTCTTTGCGTTCAGTTCCTTAGCACGTCTTATTTTATCTTTAGCTCGTATTTTCCACATAAACGTTCACACAAAAATTTTGCATTTGTATTTTATTTTCTCTTTTTATCGAAATTTTGCTACCGGTTTCTCATGATTTTTATCGTCTCTATTTTTTTCAGTTAATATGAAATATTTTTTAAAATTTTATTTTATTTTTTTTGGTTTCCCCTGGAAACGACGTCATGAATATCTTAAAAATGAGAAAAACATTTGCTGCTCTATCTTTTTAATGACGTATAATATTCTTTCAGTATCTTTAGGCTCCCCGACTGCAAACTGCAGATAAATTTTGCAGATTATTAAATAATGGAAGAAGCCATTTTAAATCATGCGGTACTAAGTAGTACGCAATTGCTGACAGCACATGGAACCACGCGAAATCACACGTGAATTGGCGAGAAAAGACCCGTTAGCACAAGTATCTTTGGTTTCGGAAGTGACGTATTAAGACAATTTCAAACAATTCCTTCCTTGAAATGAAAAAGGAAAGACAGTGGCCTAATTCAGATTTTTTTTATTTAAATTTGTTTTTTGTTTAAAATTAATTGCTATTTTAAAATATTCAGCATGCATGCTGATGACGCTTTCTGTTATTTATTTTTTGTCTGAGTTTAAACAATATAAAATATTTACAAAAAGAGATGTATACAAAGAGAAAAATGAACGATCAATAAACGAAAGAACAGTGAAGATGGACGATATAGATGAAGGTCGCTAAGAAAATGTCAGAATCTTTTATTTAAAATTTGAAAAATTTTCACTTTTATAATTTTAAATGATAAACACATTAAGATTTAACGCACACATACAAGTAGAGAGAGAGAGAGAGAGGCAGAGAGAGAGAGAGGCAGAGAGAGAGAGAAAGATAAAGAGAGCGAACCAACGATTTAATTATTGCTAAGACAAGAATGTATGAAGAGCATGATGTTTACAGCATAAAATTGAAATCACTCCACTGGGTAAGCTTACATTTATTTGGGGAAGATATTAGGCCGTGGTTCTCAAACGGTGCAGCGCGCCTCATAGGTGCGGCGGAAGATGATATCAGGCGGGGCGGAATGGTTGGCAGACAATCAAAAATTTAAACACAGTTTAAGAAAAAAATCATATGCCAAAAATAAATATTTAAAAACATAAAATATTATTATGGATTTATTGTAATTGCATGCATTAATCTCTGTATAAGTAGTTATAAATAAATATTGACCGATTTTCTCATTGTCATATTTTTGCATTATGTCCTGTGTTAAGAATACATTAACTATTGTTCGCAAATTGGAAAAGAGAGTTATCAATGATAATATTCTAACTTCGAATCCAAGGTTATTTCTCTCCAACCCTGTTTTTTTTTTCTTCTTTTTTCTTATCAGATAAAATTAGGTGAGCCTGGAGGAAATTTTCATTCCGAAAATGCGGCCCAGAGAAAAGAAGTTTGAGATCCACTGTATTAGAATATTAACCTATACTGGGAGCAACCAATCTACATACGGAGAGAAAATCCAGTAAATATATAAAAATAGAAATGGACGTAAGACAACAATATGTCTTCTAACCGGATTATTTAACCTTTACAGAGATGCGATCCTGAAAGAATTGTAAGTCCTGCGAGGATTTATTATTGGCCGACAAACCTTAACACCATACCACTGTCTTAATGCAAGACAAAGGGAGGTAACTGCAGGTACTCCTACAGAAATTAGTAAAGAGAAACGAAATTTAAGGATAACCATCAATTGTAAGAAGGCATTATACAAATTTGTCAGCAAAGGAAGAGACCAAGACACGAATTGCGAATTGGAGACATCTAAATAAGGAGAATATATTTTAAATATTTAACAAGTGTTTTAACAGACAACGAAAGTGTGACACCGAGACCCGAAGCAAAAAATGGCGTTTTCCAAAATCTACAAAACGTAATAAGAAGCTGGAAAATGTTGTGAGAAACATTTTCTTTTATTATCGGAAACAAAGAAAACGTCTTGAACCGTTATGTAATATCGGTTCTCCTATATGTCAATAAATCCTGGACAATTTCCTGACAGGTGAAGAAGAGACTTGGAGAAGCAGAAATATAGTTCTAAATATGTGAATCGACGACGGTGAAGAAGAAGTATCATTTACGAGAGGGTTCTGAGAATTCATTGTAAGTAAATGTTACGGATTATTCTAATTCTCCCAAGCCTTCACATTTTCTTATCAGATAAAGTAGATTTTATTGGCAAGTAATCAAATGTTTTTTTTTCTTTTGTTTTACATTTTTTCATCCAAAACAATATTTAAAAAGAGGGTCACTAATGTATATCTTCAAAGAGCGTATAGAGATGTGAGAAAGGGTTGAATACAAGTAGGATATGTAAGATAGATAACAGTTGATCCTAGACCTGAAGAGGTTAAGATTGTCGCGGTCAAGAAAGGACTCTTTTGGGAATCCTTTCAAGATTTCAACAGTTCTCGTGAAGAATCTGTCCGAATTAAACGTACTACTTACCAGTTGACTATAAATGGAATGAGAATGAGTCGACTTAGTGTACATGATGTATATGATGAAGGTCTACACGAACGTTTGCTATGAAGATAACGGTAGATTAACAAAGGTTCTTCTGTGGGGAAGGAACTGAAGGGGGAATAGTTAATCACCTACTAAACCGCGTAGACTCTGTTGAAGGCTCGAAAGTGAGGATTAGTATGTTCGTCCTGGCTGTGGCTGAATTGCTCAAAATGTTCGTTGTTATCTTCACTTTTGCAAAAGTGCCCTTGATATAACTCCATTTACTAGCTACCGGATTAATATCATAGACAAAATTAGGCGGTAAATGGTCAAAGAGATGGACATCTCTGAATTCAACACCGGCTGCATGTCTAGCTGCCAAATCCACGGTATTTACGATGGAAACCAGAACAGCAACATCTACCGTTGTGAGCCTGTGGCATTATGCTCCACATGCAGTCTACAAGGTTAACATACGAGCGTTGTGTAAAAGTTCTAAGCCTCACCTAGAATGAGTTGGAGAAGCAAGACAGGTTTTTTTTTTTGCTATTTGTCAATAAAACATCCTTCAAATCTCAAATCTGCCATTCGTCATTGCGTTGAATACTGTCGCTATATATGACCTGGTTCCACCACTGTTTATCTCGAAGTTTTCTAAAATATCCAAAGACGGATATGCAATGTAATGGGTTCTGACCTGGCACCTCGACTCCAGTGATTCTCTCACTGACGTGACGTGGCTTCCCTCTGTCTTTTCTATAAATATTTCCATGGCAACTGTTATGACGAGATATTTTTACTGCCCCCCTGCAAGAATTGAAAGATTTAAATATAACCCCCTCTTCTATTTCAACAACTTCTTTTCTCGCACTTCTCGACAGTGGAACTGACTTCCTTATAGTTGCTTCTCTGATTACAATAATCTTCAAATATTCAAATATAATGTTACTCGCCATCTTCTGACGCCTTGATATTGATCCACGTCCTTTTCTTTATTCTTTCATCAAACATCCCATTTTACTCCTACTTTCACTCTCTGTAACCCTTTTGCGTGCTAGTGGTACTCCCGCCTTGCTTGTGGGGATATGCTCTAAAAGATGTCCCTATTGACATCAGTGCACTTGATCCAATGATGCATAATCATTGTAATCACACCAGGGAAAAGGTGGTCTACTGGACCTTCGAAAACACCTCCACTGCATAATTGATCGTAATATTGTTTACAAAATGGTGACTACGCTGTTGGAATTTGAGTTTAGGAAACAGGAAGACGTTAGATTGACCAAAGTCTCCTGAGTAAGGTCGATGGGGTAGCAGTTCCAGTCCATAGTTGACTACTTCATCTGCTGCAACCTGAGCAGTGTGAACGGGCACGTTATCCTGGCGCATAAACACACATGCTCTCGTCTTCCCTCTGCGTGTCAGCTTGGTTGCTTCCTTCAGTTGTCATAATTCATTTTTAAGCATAATACTTTCCATAAATAGTTTTATCTTTTTGCAGATAGTCTATCATGATTACACCTAAAGAATAATAATAAAAAAACAACCAGTTCGCCTAAAGACGCTGATTTCTTGAACTCCGTAGCGTGTGGAGAACCAGAGTGTTTCTAATGTTTTCTTTGAATATTTGATTCACTTTCGAAGTGGTAAACCCAAGTTTTCCTCTTGGGTCTACCAAGTTTTCATCATACAAATCGGCGGTGGAAATTTTCAGGGTCATACTGGAAGTAAGTCAGAGGTGTTCTGGAAAATTCAACCCTTTTCAGCTCCTGCTCTGGTGTCAGCATTCTTGGGACTTATCTTGCAGACCGCAAGATCTCATTTAATACAGTATTAACCGAACTAGAACTAATGCCTATGAAGTCAGGTATGCCGGACTGTAAGACGTCTGTTATCCAAAACCGTACGCTTAACGTGTTGGGTCGACCTG
>CAHIKZ030003813.1:2965000-3020000 GCA_903632075.3 Acanthosepion pharaonis
ATATATATATATATATATATATATATATATATATATATATATAATCATACATGTAAGTATATTGCAATTTACATATACGGGTCGAGTACATTAATGTAATAGATAATTACGTATTGCAAAAAGCATTTAAAAGTGTTGGAAGTTCGTATTAAAAAAAAAAACTCCACCCTTCATAATATCAATTATGAAGAAAACCACGAAACGCTGTTAGTAATTGAAAGTTATGAATATGTTTACTTCCAGCTACTTCTATGACGTCTACACACCGTTTATTATGCTAGCATAACGAAATTCTTTGTAAATGGCTAATGGTTTAGACAAAAGCGTTTGGAATGAACAAACATTTGTACAATATATGAATTCATTACTTCCAGAAAAGAATACACTTGTGCGCATATAAGAATATGTTAAAAAATAAATATAAAACTTTGTCTGACTTATTCAACGAAGCGTGTACGAAAATGGGATTACTGTCGAAATATGCGCATCTATCTATCTATCTATCTATCTATATCTATATATATATATATATATATATATATATGCGTGTGTGGGGGCGTGCTTGCGTTTGTACGTGAGCGTATGTTTATAATTTAGCACCACTTACATTCTCCCTTATTTATGTGCAAATTTACAATTTCTGAAATAAGATTAAACATTCTTAAAATCTAATTATGCCATGGTCTTATTTCTGGAAAACCTTTGCATAACGAAAATATTTGCATGCTCGAGATAATTAATCTCGAGCATGCAAATATTTTCCCCTAACATGGCTTTCCACAACCTGCTAACCCACCTGGCCTACACCCGTTGCGCTATCTATTCACACATTTTAGCCAAGCCGCCGTCTTCTGTCTTTCTTGCCCTTGATATTCTTTGTGAGCGTTACGTTTTCTCTTTTTTCATTATGTGTTCAATAAATTTAATCTATCTCTACCTGATTTTGAGTATAAGTGTTTATTTTGTTATAGCTTCCCTTGATCATCCCTCGTTGCTTACTTGTTCCATCCATGAAATTATCAGTTACCTTCCGTTGAAGTACATTTCAGTTTCCTCCGGTTTTCTCTACGTCTGTGATGAAATTGTCCAGCATTCACTGCCATACATTGTGGATTGGCATCAAATAGTGTTATGGGGTCCACCCCTTTTTCATATAAGTGGACTCGACCAGAGTGTTACTCGGACTGCTGCCGTTAAATACCCATAGTCAGTCAGAATAGGGATATATTGAGAGAGAGAGAGAGAGAAATAGAGAGAGAGAATGAGAGAGAGAGAGTGAGCAGAGATTGTGATTGAGTTGGAGGTAGAGTAATAGTGTGAGGTAACCGCTTGTAGAATCAGTTACAAGCACGTAGACTCTAAGGAAGTCCTATATATATATATATATATATATATATATATATATATATATATATATATATATATATATATATATATATATATATATTGCTACTAACCGCGTTCTTGGATTTACTAGCAGTATTATCCATTGTATTTTTGTGTAAATACATTTAATTGCTTACATTTAATTCTTGCGTTTGTCATTCACTGGAGACCGAATTTCATCTCGGAATCCACAACAAATAGCAATTCAGCACTGTTTTCCATTCTTTCTAATGAGGTTTTTTTCTGGTTCTTAATACTTTGTTTAGCTTTTGGACTGCATTTTTCTCTATTATTATACGCAGGTTCGGATTTCGGTGTCACATTTTCCGTCCCCTATTGAAGCACTTCCAAGATATTTAAACTTATCTATTTGTTTGATGTTGATTTTTACAATTCATATTTCGAAATGTTGTGATTCTTCGCTTCTTGAGAAACATACTTTCTGTTTTACAGTTGATGCCTTATCATTATTTCTCGCTTTCTGTTACTGCCTTGTCTTGTAGGTCATGTGTCTACACTCAAGGCAGTGTCGTTTATCATATTGTTTTGATTGCTACACAATTAATTATTATAACATTATTGACTTTTAATGGAAATTTCGTGATCTGTCATATTAAGCATCACAGCTCTTCTTTCCAACTATTTGAGTGAAAGTAACACATTTTATTTCAACATGTTGAAGTAAAGTTTAGCATTCATACTCTTGTCAATGGAATACTCTTCACCAAAACTTTTGAGGTCACTGACAGAACTTGACGTTTCTACCAACTATTTATGGGTTGAATGATACCATTATTTATCTGTGCAGATATGACAAGATTGTTCATTAAACGTAGACAGACACAAAAAACGGTAGTTTGTATGGAATGATATGAATTTCTACGCTTTTTTTAAACTGAACTTTTCTTTATTAAACTAACATCAAAGTCTTCTTCAAGTAACCACTTCACAAATTGGTGTAAATAATTTTGTCAATTTCTAGTTTATTCCGGCCTTCGCTGATTCCTAATATTTTCCTGGTACGTATGATGACGTCAATCTCAATGGATGTCGTTGAGCCGAAGTTTGTGGATTTTGCTTTCATCTATCCACAAAACGTTGAAATTTTATCCTTATTTTCCTGAGCAAACGAGCCTCTTTGTATTTTGATTTCAATAGCTGTTTCCAATAGGGTCATCGGCCATGTAATCTGGTCTTTTGTTAGGTTTGATTGTTGAATTAGTACACATCTTTCATCTCAGCAGCAAACATCGAAGCAAATTTTCCATGTCCTCACTGACCAATGCACTGATATAAGGAAGAGAGGTTTGTGACAACGTGAAGGATCCATCTGAATACTTCTAGACACTATCTTCATTTCCCCTTGCTCATGATTTCCACAGTTTGGCAAAGGTATTTTCACCCAATGACAGCTGAATTGCTATTTTCTACATCCATTGTCTTAAGTTATTTATTAAATAAACACATTCTTTCAAATCGGAAGCAAGTTTTATACATTTTGGCGCCATTACCCAATTACTCTTCTGTACACTACTGACATCGTTAATTTTTCCCTTTTCTTGACAACCTCAGTGGGTGACTAAATTAAGAACAAATGGAAGATCATTTCCATAAGCAAAGATATTGACACTCAACCGAAATATTTAGAAGGAGCTGGTCAGGTTTTCAGCTGCGCAGACATTCTACAATCCTTATCATGCAACTACTAATGATGATGAGACAGATAATTCTGATGTCATAATTTGAATTTTAAACATTCTGTTATCTCTAGTGAATTGTGCGGGTGGTGTAAATGGATAGCGCTTTAAACTGAAATATCGAAGATCTGTGATTGAAGTCCATTTGGATTTGTTACATTAATTTACGCACAAATATCGTTGGGAAATGTGGGAATCCATATCCCCCACCAATAGATTAAATATTAGAGTTATACTACGAAAAAAACATTGTTTTTTTCTTAAAAAGTAATTAATGCAATATTCACTCTAAAAAACATTCTTACTTTCGAAATATGTTTGGATAAGGTGAAAAAGTCTGCATCAGCTATAAAAAATACATATCAATCAGTCCATCTATAGTGAACAGAATGATTGATAATAATTCAAATTAGAAAGTGGAATTAAATGGATTTTTCCATATAGGATTGTCCAGCAACTTAACTATCTGGAAACGTATAAACACCGGACGCAAAGTGCTACACAGAAATCTGAAAGCTCATTGGGATGGCGAAAGATGCCTTCCAAAAGTTGAGCATAGTATACAGAAAATAAATATTGGTAGAAACAAAGCAAAGCGTACTGAACTCGTATGTACTATCATTCCTTCTCTGTGGCAGTGAATTCTGGACTATCGCCTCACAGATGAAGAAGAGGCTTTAATCAACCGGAATATGGTTACAGAGAAAGATGCTGAGAATCAAAAAGACTGTACATGAAGTAAACATATAATGTTTAAGGAATATAGAATCAAAATAATACTTCTTCTTCTACAGAATGATGCAGAGAACAACAGGGACTGAACATATGAGCAATGGCGAAGTTCTAGAGACAATGGCGACGAAAATGGCATATAACATCTGGAAGAGGCAGTTAGAAAATGTGGACTGCATAATGAGAAAAAGAGGGATTGAAACATTTAATACTCGCAGGACAGATTGAAAGTAAGAGGGCTAGAAAAAAGCAAAGCATAACCTACCTAGAGAATTTGAGTAAATGTATAGCGGAGAAGAAGAAGAAGAAGAAGAAGAAGAAGAAGGAGGAGAAGAAGAAGAAGAAGAAGAAGAAGAAGAAGGAGGAGGAGGAGAAGAAGGAGGAGGAGGAGGAGAAGAAGGAGGAGGAGGAGGAGAAGAAGAAGAAGAAGAAGAAGGAGGAGGAGGAGAAGAAGAAGGAGGAGGAGAAGAGAAGAAGAAGAAGAAGAAGGAGGAGAAGAAGAAGAAGATGAAGAAGAAGGAGGAGGAGAAGAAGAAGAAGAAGAAGAAGAAGAAGAAGAAGAAGAAGAAGAAGAAGAAGGAGGAGGAGGAGGAGAAGAAGAAGAAGAAGAAGAAGAAGAAGAAGAAGAAGGAGGAGGAGGAGGAGGAGAAGAAGAAGAAGAAGAAGAAGAAGGAGGAGGAGGAGGAGGAGAAGAAGAAGAAGAAGAAGAAGAAGAAGGAGGAGGAGGAGGAGAAGAAGAAGAAGAAGAAGAAGAAGAAGGAGGAGGAGGAGGAGGAGAAGAAGAAGAAGAAGAAGAAGAAGAAGAAGGAGGAGGAGGAGGAGGAGAAGAAGAAGAAGAAGAAGAAGAAGAAGGAGGAGGAGAAGAAGAAGAAGAAGAAAATTATAATAATAATAATAATAATAATCTTTGAAATAATTAGCATTTCAATTTATCAATCAAATTAGTATTTCAACCAAAATTCGTATTTCAGGCTGGAACATGATAAGATTGCGTTCAAACATGAAACAGATTATTTATTTCCAATCACGGTTGAATTCAGTCGAATAATATATATATATATATATATATATATATATATATATATATATATATATATATATATATATATTTAATGACATTGATAATTCCAAAGTGGGCATGGGTCCGGGGTGCTTAATGTAAAAATAGAGCACATAATTATTAAGAAAACGAAAACTTTAAAATGTCATGGTGATATTTTCATTAGACTCGATATTTCGATACTAACTCATTAGACCGACCATCTTCACACAAATGAACGGATAAAACTTGTTCCATGCACAAAAACAATAATCTAAGCCAACATTATGTTTAAAAATATGGATTCGAAACATATCAAGAAATAGAACTGAAGGTAGACTTTTCAAAAACAGAAAGAAATAATTAGAACTGGACAGACAAAACTGATGTCTGACAAGCCAAGCCCATCATAAAATGTAGTGAATACTAAATACTTCAAATCCTTCACTGTCCTGATAATATATACAATATTGTCTCGAACATCACAATAACTAAATTGCAAGTTACTAAAAAAAAAATAATAAGTTAAATAATTCTAATTTTCTAAAATAGCCTCGTCACATAAAGTTTTCGATATGGACGTCATGCATAGAAACAAATCTGTTTAAAAAATCTAAACAGCTGTATAGAATCGCTGTCTCAAATCAATGGTTAAAATAGTTTCGGATGAATTATACATGTAGGTCCTTTCTTGGTCTACGATTCTTCAAAACAGATTGATTCTCCAGAATCCCGAAAATGTACCAAATATGAGAATCCACATCACTTGACAACATTCAACAAAAGCAACAGCTGAAATAGCGCATTTAACTCGGAAAGAAATTAATGATGCAATTAAACTATTGACGTTACATCAATACTGGGACGAGTGATAATAGTTAATCGACTTGTGAAAGCGATTTTCCTTATACACACACGCGCGTACACACGCACACCCCCACACACACACATATATATATATATATTGTTTTCTTAAAGTTAGGGCACATATGCAAAATTTTTTTAAGAAATTGAATTTTCAACAATATTTTATTGAAATGGAATATTAACAAATGACATCTTCAATATGATGATTTACATCATTTGATGTAATTTTCAAGATGCACGTGAACTCGATGCAATAACTCTATATTGCCATCAAATTTAGCACATTCACTCAATATGCGTTCAATCAAGTATGTTGCATCTGTGATTTTTATTGAGTACACCTTCTCCTTTAGCATAGCCAAGAAAAGAAGTTAATTATTTCTACTTTTGACAAAACCATGCGGAATCTTTGGGTTAAAAAATATAGGTAATGAGATTTCTCATGCATACAGCCATTAGGGTCACCCTGTATATATATATATATATATATATATATATATATATATATATATATATATATATATATATATATAGAGAGAGAGAGAGAGAGAGAGAGAGAGGACCATCGAAAGTATAAGTAAGATATGGTCTTGATATAATTTAATGCACGAAGTCATTATTCAGAGTTGATTTCTATTTCCAGGATGTCCCCCTATCTCTTGTCAAGTTAGAAACAATTCTACTTTATTTGTACAAGCAGAGTTACACCAGTTTTTACATTAATATATATATATATATGTGTGTGTGTGTGTGTGTATGTATATGTGAGCATATAATATCTGTATAACAAATGTGTATCCTGTGCTCATTTTTCTTACACTTGCACAGAAACACTAGCATATACAGTCATACAACGCTCTGAACATAAAATAAATTCGTGTTTATGCAGTCATCTATATGTGTGCACTGGATTCATCATAAATCCATGCACGTTTGGAATGGTGCATTCGCGTTGGTGCAATAAAAGCTTACTTGACGGAAGTCCTGAGGTAGCCGAACATGGCCATTCTGCGCGGGAAATGAATCCGGTCGATTGTGATCCAATCATACGTCCGACTTTTCCTTCCCCAACATTCCCATTTCACTGCGAATAAGCAAATATCGTTCAGAGACACATAGCAAGCCTGGGCATGTTCAGACAAATCCCAACTGGACCTGAATGTACACATGGTGAAAAATAATGGATTCAGTCAATTCCAGGCGTCCATGCATACCTTGATAAGCCTTATTGCACGGGCAAGAGAAGATTTGATGCCAAAATAGGGAAAATGTCCGCAATATGGCAGGTCAATGTACGTCGTGGTATATTATGGAACTGGAAAGTATAGAAAAAATTATTTATTAATTATGTGTAATACTTTGAGGATAGTAAGCTGAGGTCCAGTTATCTTTTTCCCTGTTAAGAATTGAATAGACTATACAATACAGTACATAGCCCAGAATAAGAACCGCACTCACACAAACACACACAAACACACAAGCGCGCTCACACACGCACACATAATATATATTTAAAAATGAAAAGCTTAATTTAGTGATTATATATTTGAGTAGACACTGCGTTTTATTTCAAACATTATTTATTTCGTCCTCCAGCCTGCACAATGATCAGTCACGAAGTATTTCACAATAAAACAAGCTTCTATTTGTATTTAAAATATACTCGCTTTTTCAAACAATTTATCTACACACACACAGACACAGACACTCACGCGCACACACACACACACACACAGAGACACACACACACACACACACATATATATATATATATATATATATATATATATATATATATATATATTTAGACATTTTATGTTAATACACACACACACACACACACACATATACATATATATATATATATATATATATATATATATATATATATATATATATATATATATATATTTAGACATTTTTATGTTAATACATTCTTTTTATAAATACAAATATTTAAGTAAATGCTCAGTTTTAAATAAACAGTATTAATAACATTTACCGGCCTGAATGTCCGAGAAATTTTCGTAGAAAATATTCGTCCTCCGATAGGAATCGAATTTGTATCCTATACGGAACCATCATTTAGCCTGACGTGCCTTAACCCATCGAGCCACGGAGGATCGTTCGATTAGCAAAGACGATTTTACTGCTTTTAAACTTCAGTCTTCCATGAATCTTTCATGTACATTCATATCTGCTCAAAGCGTATAAAAATGTTAAGTGTGTGTATGTGCTTATGTATTATAATAAAGAAATATTGTTCACGTATTCTTCTGATAATATGTAGATATAGTAGGCCGATGAAAGAATTTGGGAGGCAAAAACAACAAGAACCACAATAATAATAATAATAATAATAATAATAATAATAATAATGATAATGATGATGATGATGATGAAAATAATAATATATATTTTGAATTATTAGGCCTTTAGACCAAATAGAATCATAATCAAATAGATATTAAAATGATGTTGAATTTTGCGAGTGATTTTTTTTTCTCATTCAAATGAAGTCGCTACAAGGACGCGTATAACGTTATCAGTATTACGGTCCGGTTGTTTGAAATGCACAGCTACAATGAAATTAATTTTTTTTTTATATTTCACTGCACATTTCATCCAACAGGGCCATGGTATTGATAACGTTATATACGTGCGTCTAGCGTTTTCATTTAAATGCTATTAAGAAAACCGAAAGCCCGAGTTAAAATACTTTTTAAAAATAAATGCATATATTCTGCGTTTAAATAGGATTATAGATTTTCTGACGTACGGTGGCCGTTTAATAATTAAGTATAACTCAAGAATTCAATGTTAAAATAAAACAGTATTTAATTACAATCGCAAATACTTAACAAGAACAAAGAATCAAAAGTAAACCAAAGGTAACCATTTCAGTGAATAGCTTCTTCGTAGCACGGCTCGCCTTAACGTCCGATAAATACCAAATCAAAACCCAAATCGTCGACGCACTAATTCGCACTAATTCGGCTACAGAGTTACACTCAATAGTCACTCAGTAATGACTGCAGTCAGTAGAATGATACCGCTATTTATACATCTGTCGGAAAACATATTCATAAGTCCAAAGAGTTACGCTCGAACCACGGTGTCAGTAGTTACTCATTTTTTTTCCCATATGACACTAGGCATGCTCAATGAATACAGTTCCCCCACAAAAAAAAACTTACCCAGAATCCCTCTACAATACATAATCCTAACGAACAACTAGCTCAAAACTACTATGATTCATAACACATTCGCGACAAAAAATTCCCCCAAAGAAGTCCAACATCTTTTTATTTTTCGTTGAGAAAGATCCGAAACGTGTTAGGAAATTCAGATTTTAACATCTTATCTCATCATGCTTCTATTTGTTCTATTGCTGCCATATATGGTATGGTGCCCCTTCTGTTTGCCTCAGGGTTCTTGATAGGCTCCAGAGGCGGGTATGCAATGTAGTTGGCCCTGCTCTGGCATCTCGTCTACAGTCACTTTCTCACAGACGCGCCGTCGCCTCCCTCTGTCTGTTCTACAAATACTTTCATGGAAATTGCTCCGAGGAGCTGCATTCGCTGGTTCCCAGACGTCATGAGTTCCAGCGCCATACGAGGATGGCATCCCGCTCTCACCCCTTCACTGTCGAAACTCTTAAATGTAGCCGTCTCTTCTACTCTAATAGCTTCATGTCTCGCACCTCTCGCCTGTGGAACTCCCTTCCCTATTCCTGTTTCCCTGTGAGCTATAATCTCCAGCTATTCAAATGTAATGTCAATCGACATCTCCAGTTGCCTTGATCTATCCAGTACTCTTCTCCTCATCCTTTCTTCTATCACTCCTATCTGATCTTGCTCTAAATTTTCTGTAACCCTTTGCGTCCTAGTGGCTTCCCGCCTTGCTAGGGGTGAAATGCTTAAAAAAAAGCCTAATAATATACAATAATATTATTATTATTTTTATTATTATTATTGTTTTTTTATCTCACGACATACATTCACCGTCCTACTATATCTACACACACACAAACACATGCAGACGCACGTATATATGTATGTATATAGATAGATATATCTACATCTGTTTTAAAATATTTTAATCTATTTTAGAAATGTTTTTCAAATTTTTTTTAAGATTCAAGAGGAATTTATGCTTACTCGGGGAAGATATTTTCCACAGAAATCCTTCTACACTCTACAACACTAATCGTCGCAAGCAACTAGCCCATACCTATCAAATCACATAAGGTAATATAAAACAAATTCCACGGAAAAGAGAGTCCCACTTCATTTTTATTTCTCATTTCGCTCGTTGGCCAGAAATTTCGTATTTTAAAATATTTCTTATCATGCTTTCATTTAATCAAAAGACCTATTTATAGGCAGCAAATATTATTAGACTTATTATCAATAATATTATATTTGTTGTTTTTATCTCTCGAATTTCTTTAACGAACCGATTACATCTACATACTATAAGAAGCTTACGTGGACTATCTTTATTTACTATTATATAGATAGATCGATAGATAGATAGATCGATAGATAGATAGATCGATAGATAGATAGATAGATAGATAGATAGATAGATATGTGTATGCGATAAATTACTCAGATTTAGTATCTGATAATGTCTGTTTAAAATTGAATAAGGTAAAACTAGTTCTATGTGCTTTTTTAAACAAACGTAAGGAAGTGTTATTATTTCACTCTTTTTGTTAACATGTTAAATCCATCGCAGTTAATTAAAAGTAATCTAATAGTTAATAGAACATTTAAAAAGTTAATACATGAACATTAGAATATGTTAAAATTTGGTGACTAAACATACAAAACGTAAAAATGATTGAACGAAACTTTTTAGTAAGAAAAACAAAGCGTTAAAATTGTGGGTTACCCCGCTTTGCTCTGCTAAAACCCATACGAGGTGGCGATCTTTAAGCTTATAAATAGGCTAAGATATTCTCACTCGCCAACTGTTTGGTCTTTTCAATTGTTGCTTTCAGATGTAGTCGCACATTGGTAAAGTATCCCCTTTTGGGACACGTTCGTTTCAATGACTTTCTCTCTATTGACTTTGTAACTCTCCCACACATGCATATAAACACACGCACGTGTCTATGATGTACGCTTTTTACACAACCAAGCAGATTCTTTATATAACTTGTTTTATGTTTTTTCTTTTGCAACAACTTGATGTTTGTAATATATTCATTATATACTAGTAATATATAAGAATGATCTTGTGTGTGTGCGTGTGTAATAGACACGTGTCTATTACACACGATTCTTACGTACACACACAGATACATTCTTATTTAATGTTTTAATGTTTTTCCTTTCGTTACAATTGTTTACACCTGAAATTCCTTTTGTTAATTCATGCATTGAGTGTGCGATGTAGTTATTGCTTTGTGTCTCTCATTTTTACCTGGACTCACATTGAGTTCGCTAGTATTGTTTGCAAGATAAATACTCCAGAATACCGTAAATATTTACCATCCAACGTGTTGATTCCCACAACAAAATAGTTACTAATTAATACCCAGACACACTAGCATCCCCTAACAAACTAAGGAAAATCGGGAATAGTCAGAATAATTGATAGATAATACTTAATGATTCCATATTATTTAGTGTTTGATAAAAGACTAATCCTAATTTATTTTAAAATTTTCATTATCGAAGCTAACATATCCTAACATAATATAGTGAAACGTTAACATTTAATTAAAAAAATAAAAAAAAACATCTAAATAGCTTTCACAAGTTCAATCACGTGTGTGTTTGAACTTGTGAAAACTATTTAGATGTTATTTTTTACACATACGCACACACTCACATTTAGTCAAAATTTTCCGAACAGAAACAAAAGGGTTAAAAATAGAAAAGACTGTTACTTCAATCAAAATATATTTGCGAAACATTTACACTTAATTAGAAAAGGTGGTTTATCAACAAACAGGTGAAAATTTTAACCATTTAATTGATTAATTTAGCTTACCTTCATTATGGCCTGTTGAATGTTAAATTCTCTGGGTACTCTTTTCTCCTTATATGACCTCTCTTTTACTAAATTGCATACAAATCTATCATTATTTCACATTTTCATTAAAACGCCATTGAGATTCACATGTTCCGTTGAGGTTATTCTCCCCATCCGTATCACCATCAACGCCATCACTACCGCCATGATCATGCCAGGTCTTGCTGATTCCAAGGATCGTCAAGAATATTTATCTCCAACCTTCATTATTATTCCACCCACCTGGTAGTCCTCCAAGTTGGTAACTTGTTTCTTGATATATTTGTTCAGTGTATATTTTAAATGGACGACGAGTGTTACGATGTCCGCATTTTAGCGTCCCAAACAGGAAGTCGCTAATAAAACCATACAATCATCTCTAGGAATATCTCGCAAATCATCTTCTCTCTCTCAAATAATATGTGAGATAGATGGTAGATAATCATGTAGCTGCTTTTTCGTAGACTATTGTTTCCAGGAGAGACTTAATGCAGTACACATCGTCATTGTATACGAGTCATCCAGGGGCTTTCCCAATCGTTTTAACTATGTCCATTTGCTCCAGTCATAGGATAAGAGAGATAGGAATACGTCTTGGAAGAAGTCTTGTTTCATTTTATCCGACAAACCAGATTTCCCGACTAATGACAGCTTCTTCATTGCGCGAAATTCATTGCCAATAGGTATGTTCACACAACTTTCAGTGGAAAGCATGTTACTTCTAAGATAGATGAACAAGTCGGCCATTTTAGTGGCTTGCTGGACATGGAATTGATGGGACATGAACGTCGTTTTCCTTTTTCTATTTCCTCACCCATCAAATAAAATAAAAATCCGCATCTACTTTCTCTAGATAGCGCAATGATGATTAAGTGCAAAGTATTCGGTATAATCTGCATTTGTAATGGTTTCACTGGGATATTTTCTGTTTCTAGCTTGCTCGAGTGCACATTCGTTTTGTTTTCTAATCATTTCACTCCAAGCAGGGCGATAATGACAATAAGACGGAAGAGGTTACTAGAAGTGGAAGAGGTTAAGAAGACTTTAGTGAGGAGAAAAGAAAATAAAAGAAAAGGTTTCAGGAAGACAAAAGATGACGATTAGTGATGCATATAAATCTTTGAAAATTGCAGGTGTCAGGGAAGAAAGAAATCGGAAGAGATTGCCATGGGTAAGCGGGTTGAAACAGTTATTACAGTTGAATCGAAGGTGACCTTTAGTTATTTCAACATTAAAACGGTGAGGCGTAGAATCCTATCTAGTAATACGATTAAATTCATGCGGTCGATGTGCGGAGGGAAGCCCATGGAAACAAGCATGTAAATATTTACAGAAAAGTTAGAGGAAAATGACAAGTCGAGATGCCAGGTTTGGACCGATTATATTGTAGACCCGTCTTTGGATTTTTTCGTGAAGCTTGAGATGTATATCCGGATTAACAGATTAGATTTTCTTGTATTTATTTAAAAGTAGTCTGCTATGCATAACAGAGACATGTAATGAACAAGTAAGATTCATTCGTTTATATTTCTGAGATGTGCACTATTTACATTATTCAGATTATCGTCCTCATCTTTGACGCTATATTTATTACAACTTTTCGGCTGTTGTACACTCCGGCCTTCTTCAGGTGATTGGAATGTCGAACTGAACCCTTCATTTCGCTCATTGGGGTAGACTGTTCTAGTTCCACGTGCCATGTCTAATGGATGTCAGTTATCAGTTATCTCTTGTTAATTCCCCTCTCCAAGTTCTCCACCGCCTTAACCAGATATTGAACTCACACACTTTGGGTCCAATCACTGGATCAAACTAACGCCTTTATCCAATGTGCCATGTGTCCTCAAGGACATGGCAGAGTGGATAAAACTAGTGATAAACTAGATAAAACTGGATCTAACTAACGTCTTTATTCATGGATAAAGGAGTTAGTTAGATCCATTGACAGGACCCAAAGAGTGTGAGTTCAATACCTGGTTAAGGCGGTGGCGGTGAAATAGGAGTCACTACTCATCTTCAAATTTAGATTGAATTTAAATCAAAGGGGAAAAAAATCTGAGAGTCTCGCCCATACAAAACCCCCTTTTATCAAAATGAAATATGCTTATCCAAATCCAGATACCCGAGGCGTCATTACCTTGCTCAAATTAAATTTAAATTTAAATGCATGATACCTATTCAAATAGAAATTAATCACTACTAGATTAGCTTCTAGAAAATAAAGGCCTATAAACTAAATAATTATTTAAATAAAACTTTCAAGCTTCGAGACGTACTTATTTTTGAAGGATAACAAATTCATATTTTTAAGAATATATATTTAATGTTATAAAATTTGGTCAAGGATAGTCTCTTAATTTTTGTTTGAATCATGTCCTCCTACAAAAGAATAAATATTTATTTAGTTTAGAATAATATTAGCGTTAAATTTAAAATATTAGTAGAAGTAGAGGAAAACGTTATATCAGTTTTATATGAAAAGAACAATTCTAGGGAATAAATTATGACAATGTGGAAAACGGTTTCGTGTGACGCATTTCGTCATTTAGACTTTTATCGGACTAAAATGATGTTCACATTGATTCAGCTACACGTGCTCACGAAGGAGAGGGAACGATTATAATTTTAAATTATTTTTTGTAAAGCAAGTTTGGTTAAATCGTCCAGTCGATTTAATTTAGTTCATTTTTACATTCATTTTTTTTAATTAAATATCCCGCATTCTGATAATAAAATATTTGCCAAGAAACATGAAATGTTGTAAGAAACTGGATGTAAATATACTGTGGATAATCTAGGAATTAAAGGAATTAAAATACATTTTCAGCCTAATACATTGCTTTCTCTTATAATTAGCGTAGCATATTTTAATTCAGAATTATGGTCGGGCTCATTGCGGAACAAATTCATTGAGTCTGTTGTTTTGTAAAAGATCGCAATTGTGTTCACATAATATTTTATTTAAAATAATAGAAAACAAAATAATCAGTTAAAACTTAAAGGAGCAATTTACTATATCACCTGTAATAATTGCCACGTGGAATACATAGGAGAAACATCAAGGAATTTAAATAAGATAAAAATCACTCCAAACCGATGAATTCCTAAAGAATGAAACGCGTAACATAAAAGAAAATCCATTTTGCCATAGTAAAAGTATAGTCATTTTTGTGCAGTATGCTATGTACAGAAATATAACATATATAGCCAATTTATAAGCAGTTATATTGAAATTACCTGCTTTACATCAAATTTACTGTGAGACTCGAAATCGTTAAATCAGCTTTCGCTTTTAGAACACTAGCCCCTGCTTTCATCTGATTTAAATGAATGCTCTCTTTGAGAGGTCTATTGTATAGGATTCACTGCATCATAAAACTAGATTCATTCCTGAATCTATTCATTCATTCATAACAAAACAAATGATGCTTCACCTTAAATGTCTAATCAAACGTACGAAAAACATGCATGAGGAACATGGCGTAAGATATATTTAAATGCTGAGGAGGCGCAATTACTGGAGCCTTTAACGCCTTTCATACAGGTGGAGGTTACGTATCCGGCGCATCAGGGACAAACGAAGCATAAGTAATCAAAGGATCATGAAAGGATTGTTTTCATGCCTTCGTTCGAGAGATGGATTGGTGTAAACATCGTTTAGAGCAAACAAGCGTAAACGATTTCATTGTTCTGCAATAGAGCATGTGTAAGTGAAAGAGCTTATGCAGTTGAAATTGTTTCTAGATTATAAGGAAGAATACATTTGCAGGTCTGGCCCAAGGGTAGAGCAATGTTCTAAAAGATAAAGGTTACGAAGTGACGTGGCTCCATTTGAAGATACTTCCAAAGAAGCAGTAAACAGAGATTGACAACTCTTTGCTGGTCACTCCAGTAAACATCGGTTAGTTTGCTAAAAAGACACAAGTAGGGTACAACCGAAATCATTGCGGTTGATAAATGAAGAATCTATTTAGAAGGAAAAAATAATAACACGTATAAAGAAACAGAAATTGCAAAGATTTAAGCGGCTTTTAACGGCAATGTAGAGATTTACATTATTTTATAACTTAGAAACATTAGCTAGAAGAGAAAACATATATATATATATATATATATATATATATATATATATATATATATATATATAATACGTGTCATAACAGAACACAAGTTTATAGACAAAGTGAAAATCGTAGAATTGTAGCCGATTTGATTTCAGTCTTTAATACCATCTGTAGACCAATCTTGAATATGTTTGGATACATTAAAAGATATCGTGTGATGCTTGCTTGAGTTTTAAAGGTATAATGTCTGTAAAGAGAATTGGCAGTATATAAAACCATGCGTGGAGGGATAATATTTTTCTGTAGTCATGAGATTATGTATAATGGTAAGAGTAATACTAGCCGTTTCCTTATAAGGAAATATTTGGCATTTATTCACCAAGCAGCCAATACAGCTTTCCTTTGAAATTTATAAAATTATTCTCTTACAATATTTTTTCTGGAAAATAGTTTTTCAAGTTCAGTAGCTGTTATCCATCTTTCCAATATTGATAGGATTTTTCTTCATCACCTTTTATTTAAAGTCGTGTGAAATTTCAACATTTTGATTTTGTTATTATTTTTCTTCAAGTTTCATGAACTGTAAATTTTACATTTTGTTGCTGTTGGTAATCATCATGTGATGTGGTATCTGTGATTTGTTACAGTTCTTTGTGATTCTGTATCGCCTGTTCACAATGTTCCATGACGCTCAGGCTTCACTCGCTCAAAGCCTGACAGTTCCGGACATTAAAAAGAAGCTTGCGCGATAAGTAATGTAGGACCATAATCAACAGCTACTAAAGTCTGTAATGATAAATTTAGAGATATATAGTCATTAACTGACTCTAGTGATAGAATCAATAAACTTCTGTTATGTGCACTGTGCGATCATTTTCCTATCCCTTGCAGCTCTATCTGCTCTACCAACCAATTATATGTGCTCATTAGGTAGATTTCTGTCCGTTTTTTTCTTTCTCTCTCTTGTTTTCAATATGTCTCCTGAGTGTCAAATTCTCCAAGCTCTCTTTCCTCATTACTTGTCCTAGACAATTTAACTGCCTGATTCTGATTCTGAATATAATCACATGTTATTTTTCTATTATCTTTTAAACTTTGAGTCTATTGTATACACGGCATCCTTCTGTGGAATCACATTTCTGTTTCCTTACTTCATCTCTTCACTGTTGTATCGGCAGACTGAAATTACATCACAGTTCAGAACTCTTATTTGTTTCTTATAAAATTTTCCTCTTCTTAATACTTTGCTTAGCTTTACGTTAGCCATGCCTTGGAATTTCATTATCACATTTTCCATCGCTTTTCAAACTAATTCCCAGTAATTAATTTTTAGTACATTTTTACAGTGATATTCACACTGTGTAAAGCTCGGGAACCACACGAGGTAGACGATTACAGAGTAAGACGCACAGATTAGACGGATATTTGGAGTAGGTAACGGTTAATCCTTGACTTGAACAGGTTAAGATTTAAGTGATCGGAAAAACACCGTCTTGGCAGTCGGTTACGGAGACCTACAATTTGCGTGAAGAATGTACACGAATGGAATTTATATATCACTAATTGAATACGAAGAGTGCTTCGCTGCAATATGCGTAGCATTATGGGTATTAGCTGTAAAGATTAGAACTGGTGAAACTAATCAATACCACTGGTCTAAGCCTTTTTCATGGAAATAGCGATCGAGTTGTGAAAGGCTTGCTTCGTTTCATCTGTGACAAAAATGGTTTTAGAGTAGAAAATAATTTACCACCCAAAAGGAGATGGAGATGGGTTTGGACATTGCTTTGAATTTGGCATTCCCACTACATTGTTCGAATATTTGGGCTGTTCTTCTTGCTGACAATAATACATTTACTCTGCGTACAATTGGTATTTAGTGCTTTCTCATTTTTTCTATTTTATACATTTTCTGGGTTTCTGTAATTGTTTTTTTTTCTGCGTCGGCAATCAAAAAGGTATCATATGCATATCTTATGTTATTAATCTTCTTCCTTCCAGTAATAAATCCTGGTAGGACATCTCGTTCCCTTCAGATTACCATGCTGTAAAGGGTCGAATAAATCCGGTGAGAAGACACATACTTGTCTTACGCTCTTTTCTATTTTTGTATATTTACTGAATTCATTTTCTACCCGTATACAGACAGTTTTCTCACAGTAACAGTTTTGGATTCTTTGCTAAGCATGTATAAACTATGTATTTCGTAACAAGTAAATTTAAACTTAAAGCATGTTTCTCTTCTTCAGTACATGAATGCAATTGTTCCACCGTTAAATTTGACGCCTTTATTTTACTGATGTAGCACTGAATATATTCCAACGAAATAGTTTTATCTTCCAGTGGACAGGCGAAAAATAAAACGACATTTTACTTCAAAAAATTGGAAAGATCTCCATTTGTCAGCCATGAATTTTTAATGACACCAACGGCGTTAACGGAGGAAAATGTCGCCATCAGAGATGCCACCTAATAAAATGGCCATTAATTCGTATGCAGTAGAAGCCGGCAAACGTGAAAACGAAAGTACGTAAAGATAGGCTGACGTTAAAATATGCGACTTTTTCATTTATTTTTAAAACTCTTTTCTCT
The DNA here is from genome assembly GCA_903632075.3 of Acanthosepion pharaonis. NCBI lineage: Eukaryota > Metazoa > Mollusca > Cephalopoda > Sepiida > Sepiidae > Acanthosepion > Acanthosepion pharaonis. The sequence goes on from CAHIKZ030003813.1 coordinate 2,983,405, forward strand.
GTTTTCTTCTAAAGTCTTCAGATCCAATTTATTATCATAGCAATCAGAAAAGTTTCCATCTCTCAATGTTTATGAACGTAATTGTGATAATTGAGAGATAGAAGCTTTTGTTATTTTATGCGTTACAGTAACTTTTTCATGTCGAAAGAACACTGACAGATTAATCTACTGTAGTGATCTATGATTATAATTTGGGATACCGGCACAATTAAAAGAAATACTTACAATCATTCTTTCTTACATCTTAAACAACATTCTAACAATTTTCGATCAAAAATATAAGGCTTGTTTTCAACAATATGATCAACATTTTAATCAGTATCTATTTAATATAAATGTCTCTTTTAATGAGGAAAATATAATGCTATGGCAAGCAATTTAACAATTCAAGTATATGCATTATGAATCGGACATTTTTTGATTACTTCAAATGTTATTTTTGGCAGATGACCTATTTTGCTTTATTTTAAATAGTGTCTATTACGTCTATGTGTCTACGTCCTCAAAAAAACTAAAAATAACTAAAAGGTGGTCTCCGGCTGAATTCGATCATTTGTATGAGAAACAACCGTATGATCCAACGTTATTTATACAGCTCGACAACAAGGAGGGCCACAGCGATGTCTTCTCTACCCTTTTTAAATATATATATATATATATATATATATATATATATATATATATATATATATATATATGTATGTATGTATGTGTGTGTGTGTGTGTGTGTGTGTGTATTTAGGCAGCAAATTCACTTTTAGGCATGTGTGATTGAATACATTCTAGGCATAATGTTTGCTAGTTTTTAACAAAATCCGTTCATACTCAGGAATAACCTTCCGTGTATTGATGCTAAAGGATGAGAGAAATGTACTATAGTTGTTTACATTTCTTTTATTTTAATTTCCCAAGTACTTTCGGTCTTCTTCCAAGATCATCTTCACGGATGCGAGTCGTACAAATACGTTGTTCATGTGCGTTGTTATCCATTACTGTAATTTCTTCAGTATGCTTTTAAATATAAAACGGCTGAGAATGTGCTGAGCGTTCTTTAGAACGTGAAAAAATGTCTATTACAGAATCTTTTTCACTATGTTGTAATGTCATGGTCATGCGCGCATTAAAGCATGAAAAACTGTTCTTTTACGGGTATTTCAGAACATTACTGCAGTATTCATACTAGGTTTCTTTCAGTGCCGGCTTTATTTTTTTAATATAAATTACTTCTAGTATCGGTAATCTAAATTTATTGTTTTCATTGTGCAGGATAGTTGTGTAACGATTAGTAACTTTTTTATATTGTGAATGCGGACAGAAATGTTGTAGATGTCTTGCAATGGAAGAATGGTCAGATATGTGGTGTGTAATCCTTCTTGTTAGTGTATTTGTCGTATACCCAACATATATGCTTTTTAAGTCGGAGATACATTCTTCCAAGGGACATTTAAATTGGTATATAATGTTGGTTTGTGTCATACATCAGTTAGTGGGGACGATATATATATATATATATATATATATATATATGTGTGTGTGTGTGTGTGTGTGTGTGTGAGGAAAATAAATTAAATTGAGTGTTGGTGCTAGTGAAATAGTTCTCGATGTATAATAACTGAGAATTAAATTATTTTGATAATAAATATACATTTTCCTCACCGGTAGCACAACTGTGAGTTTCATGCACGATGCAATCATCAGGTGTTGACTGAAAATGTTTTTTCAAAGTCTTCCATGAGTCTTACATCGTGCATAAAATTCAGAAAGCCGCTACCGGTAATAAAACCTATGTACATTTATTATTAATATCACTCTCAATCTCTCTCTCTCTCTCTCTCTCTCTCTATATATATATATATATATATATATATATATATATATATATATATATATATATATATATATCATCCAAAGAATTAATCAGTCTTGGCTATTAACCTGAAATGAAAATAATATTAATACCTGCCGATGAAGGAGCGAATTTCTTTGAAAGTTTTTGTAACAGAACATCGAATCCATCTCATAATTTTAAACATAAGGATAACGTCATTCATTGAGTTAGTAATAAGTTAATATTTTATTGATCTGTTAGCGAAGTAATTTTGTCAATAATTGCATTAACTTTACTGATTAATTCTTTGGATCATTACTTCTTTATAATATTATATATCTTTATAATATTATATATACTGTACCAATTAACACACACACACACACACATATATATATATATATATATATATATATATATATATATATATATATATATATATATATGTACGAAGGGTATGTTTATGCAACCCATGCACTGAATTCGTTTCTTTTTCCCGGCTAAAATAAAATAAACGATATTATTTTCAAAAATGTAAGTAGGGAAAGCTCTTGTTTGTTTATCGAGAAAAGAAAAAGCAGTGAATTCATTGCTTTCCTATTTTATTCTATTTTAACAGGGAACATAAAAGAAAAGAAAAGAAAAGAAAAAATATTGTAGTGGTGGGTTCAAAGAGAAATGCGATGAGAAAAGCAGAATGATTGCTGCTTGAGCTCTATTAAACCGTTTAGTTTGCTCTAAACATATTTTCTCCTGAAGTGCTAATGATTTCAAGGTCTATGACGTGCCTATTCAAAGGACTTAAGCATTCAGTCAATTTGCAAGTTTCTTTTACAGCTGATGTTGGTTTATTTCGTACGATTATTAGACATTGTAGATTATTTAAGGAATATCCGGCCACCCTCATGTCCCATCAAAAATTACTTTTTTTTACAGATTCTTAAATAGATTCAACCCACTGCGAATATTCTTGATCCCTTAATAAGATCTGGATTCAGTCATGTGACCAGTACCAAATCTTTGTATGGACCAATTCTGATTTGGAGCGAAACTGGTAAAGTTTATTTTTTCTTCATTAGAAAGGTGAAATTCTCATCCATTAAAATTCTTTAAAATTTGATTTTGAGTTTCGTAAAAAAGTAAACTAGCATTTTTTTTTGTTTAGAATAAAGCTTCAATTCATTTAAAAAATATATGATGTCGGTACCTCCAAAAATTCATTAAGAGATGAGCATACATGATAAGAAAATGTAAAAACTTATAAAAACTGTTTTTCGTCACAATCTTTGTGTTATTCTTATGAAGAACAACCAACGGATATTTTTTATAAAGAATATTTTAAAGTTTTTTAGAACCTTCGAAATTATGGTTAAATATATTGTTTTTCTGGTGTCAATATTTGACCATAAATTAGTACGGTAAATGTAAGTGCCATTTTGAAGTGAATAAAACATTGATTTGAAAGATCTTGGAAAACTCAGATAATTGGCAGATTTTAATGAAAGATTCAAGACTAATTCACAAATGAATGGATGTATTTTTGAAATATTTCGTTTTTAGTAACTCTTGGTAAAAATCTTTTCTTACACTCGTTACACTCCGCCCCACTAATTTCACTTTACGAAAATTCGAGATAATCAGTTTTCTAGCACTTTGTTTATATTAATTAAAATGTGCTCGGAGAATTTATACGTGCCCGGAGAATTTAAATAATCAACTGATTTTGGTCAAACAGAACAAACATTTATACAAAATCTTCTCCGAATCGTAAAATAAAAATCCAATAAAATGTATTATTTAATTAAAAAAGTTTTTAATTACTTCTATGAATAAAATATATTACAGACATTATTATCTTAGTATTTTTTTGCTATGAATAATGAATTTTTATCTTCTGTCGACTGATTTGTCAATATGGACAGATTTACTGATAATAAAAAAAAACCTTCCATTCAATCTAATTTCGATTTGTAATACAGCAAAGTACTTTGCATATAGAAAATATTAAGTTTAATCTATTAGTTTGGAATTAAAACTAAAAATACTTAAGAAAAAATTTCATTTTTAAAAATGCATTTTAAATCTTAGGTATCGTTATTTATTTGTTTTTGTGTGGAGGTACTTACTATGAATTATAACCGAGTAACATTTATGAGAATGACAAAAAGGTCAATTAGCTCAGTTTCCTCTCTACATTTCCGACCTTTTACAAAAAGAAACTTCAAAGATAAAAAGAATGTTATCATTCTAGGATGAGAGATGCTAGAACTTGAACTGAAAATCAAAATCAAAGCAGGCAGTAAGGAATGTCATCGTTATTTTGATTCCAGGTTTTACTGAATAAAAATAAGGATGGCATAAACTATGAGTGGATGTCGGGATGTCCCATTATGAACAAATCATTCTGTTACAGATGTCTGTTATTTTGTCAACATAAGAATACATGGAGACCTACCGGTTACGGCGATTTGAAAAAAAAAAAATTACAGAAATGACACGATAAAAATAACCCAGAACAATTCTGAATTTCGTAATTGGTCTGAAAACCATTGGCCAAGAACGAATTGGCACAGCGATCGATCATTGCTTTGGTTCAGTTGCATCATAGTTCAGAAATGGAATTACTCACATAAAAATTAGTTTATATCACATTCAGAGAGGGTTGCGGTCGAATACTTTTATTGCGAATGAAGTGAGGCTCCTCTGCCTGTCTCTCTGCTTTGGCGATTGATTTGCATGTCCTTGTTTCCAAATCACCCTTCGCCGCACACACACACACACTTTACGCCCCCCCCATATATATATATATATATATATATATATATATATATATATATATATATATATATATATATATTTGAACAAGATCAGCACGCTTAAAACCTCAGGCACGATGAATTGTGACTTCCTGCCAGTACAGCTATCGTCTACCCAGTTTCACTCAAAAGGTATGGGTCAACCTGTGGTATGGAATGGTGTATATATATATATATATATATATATATATATATATATATATATATATATATATATATATATAATATCGTAATATTTTATTATTATTATTATCACTGATCGTAACATTATTTCATTCCTGTCGAATATATGAATATTTTTCGTAGTCCTTACACCTGTCCTTCTGAATTTGCGGTCAGCATAATGGCATCTACGTATTTTCTTAAGGGTGCCTATGAAAATAATGGAATCATCTTGTTGTAATAGAAGTCACTATTAATGTCGATTGAAATTCATAAAATGTTAATATCAAACCAATTTTTGGAGGAAAATACATTCATCACGTCGGGTAGCTGTTACCGCGCTTTTACTTGAACTAATGTGGAATCCCAACATCATCATTATGTCATTATTTTCTCTTCGAATTACATGTGATATCCATTTAAACTTTATCTGCAGTTGAAAGTACTCAGGTAATGATGTTTTTGTTATTTGATACAGTTTTTTGGGGGGATTATGTAGCGCCATTCCACACTGAACTGAGAAAGCGGGAAGAATCGAATCAAAATAAAAAGAGAAATAATACATCGGGGTATATTAAAAAAGAAAAGAATAATCTTTAAACGAATTTGTGATTTACTAGCGCCTGTCCGCTAGTTGTGAAGAACTGTGGTCTTCACCAAGAGTCATAGACTTCACTCGCTCGAAGTCATTTTTAACCACTGATTTGAGAAAGCGGTTTTATACAGCAGTGAGGTTAGAGATTTCTGAACGGGTTTGGCACCATGCATGACATCGATATCAAAATCTCGATCTGACTGGGATACTTAAGGACATGGCTCGTATTTTCGTGGTAATGTTTTGTTTTTTGGATTGAACTACTTCTAGCGCAACCTATTCAAATTCCTTTTCTGTTTATGAAATTTGTTATAACAGATCTATACGCTGATGTATTTGAAGTGTTTAATATTTACAAAATCCAAATCCTGAATTTTTAAATGGATTCAAAATAAGTGCCATCATCATCATCATCATCATCGTCGTCATCATCATCATCAATGTATTGACTTCGATAGGGAAGTCAGGATTGTAGATTCTATTTGTACATTCGTTTGGGATTTGAGATGTGGTATGGAATGCTTAAATAGTCAGTGCCCATCTCTTCAAATCTAGGGATTATCTTTAAAAACTGTAAATAATCTGATTCTCGCATTTCGTCCTTGTCTTAACTTTAATGAGATTTGAAACCTTTCCGAATTTTGGTTCTCGGCCGGCATGTAAGATTTTGCGGATCAATAATATCCCCTATGATATTGAGGGATTCAGTAGATTTGGAGTTTGAAAAACGGATTCTTGTAGATGAGAAGAGGAAGTTACTGTTGATGTAGTCCGGTGGGAACATACCTCATTGTTGTACTCTACGTTTTTCTTTTGATGTACTCCATTCAAAATCTATTAATTTAAAACTCATAGGAAGACATGAAAGAAACATAGTATAAGGGTATATTTTTCTTCATGTATATTTAATCAGCTTAAAGCTATAAACGTATAGACTTAAACATATTTGATAAAAATGCAATTTTCCTTCGGGAATAAACATGCACACACATATGCACACACACACACACACACACACACACTCTCTCTCTCTCTCTCTCTCTCTCACACACACACACATATATATATATGAAGAAATATTGTCTTAAGATGTGCTATATTTATGGGATAAAGTGCTCAATATCAGAGATAGAGCGTGTGTAAATGCACAGACTGTTGCCTTCAAGGGTTGACTTCTATGTTCACTTATATACACTATATATATATATATATATATATATATATATATATATATATATATATATATATATAGGGTGCGATAGATTAATTGTCTATCAAAAACGCAAAATGATAATAATACTGATATATTTACCAAAATTACGCAAAATATCTTGAAATATGAGTAAAGTTATTCAATAAAATCGCCAGTGGTGTCAAACATGGCCTCCAGACGATTTCGGATTCTCCTGTAATTTTTCTGGGCGGTCAACTTGTTTAATTTCGTAATGCTGCCATAATCCTTCAGTTCATCTTTGATGTAACAAAGAGTCTTTTTTGTCTCTCACTTAACTACGAACCGACCATAATAATCAAGAACATTGCAATTTGGTGAGTTAGATAGCCGTATATAAGGGTTTATACGGTTGCAGAAATTGTCTGACAGCCATAACTGAATTTTCCTGCTTGTGTGGTATGGTGTAGAGACCTGCTGTCAAACATAGAGTCTTCCAGCAGCAAAACTCTTGACCCAGAAAAACTATACCAACAAAAAGCACTTGATGTAGGCCTCTGTATCTGAATCCCTGTGGGATTATGAATGGAGGCATAACGACTCCATTATTTGTGATCACTCCAAAACATCTTCACCATTAGGCATTCAAAACTTTTGAATCCTATGCACTATCATCAGATTGACACTCAAACACCCTAAAATGTTCGTATTGGGGCTTCTGGTGCGAATGCCGCGCAGTATAACAAGCCATTTCGAAATTTCTGGCGGAGTGAATTAAGTTATAGTGCTCTTTTTCTCACAGGCGCTGTCCAAACGACCCTACTACACTATGCCGTTGACTAAATCAAAATGCAAAGAAAGAGTATGCGCGAAATTAGAAATATAAAATGGCGACGAATTAACCATTGCACCCTGCATACACGAGGTTGCGCGGAGAAGTTCATAGGCTGATTATGAAGGACTGATGCTAGAGCTATGATATCTTGCATGCATTAATTTAAGGAAACAATATTATTAACAAATGCATTATTTATTTCTAAGTAAACTGACATCTGACTATTCAGTGAAGACCGTTCATCGTTTTGGTCAAAGAAGTCATTGTCAGCAGATTTGACGTCATGAGTGCTGAGATATTGGTTCTCATCAAAGTGTTGTTCATGTTGGAGAAGAGATGATAATAAAATCAGGAGAACAGATAAGATCATCAAACACTTCAAAGCCACATTTACGAACAACAGCTATTGAAACTAAGGACCCGTGTTCTGGAGCATTGTCCTTATGAAACAAGACATCCTTCATCAGTTTTCTTGCGTGTTTCATCTTGATAGCCTCTTTCTAGGTGAAGAATACTTTATTTAATTGGTAGGTTTTAACTTTAGGGTTTTATTTTTCTATCCTTGTTCGAGATTCTCTCTTCATAGGGTGTTACGTCTTTTTGCAAGTCGTCTGTTGGTTTCTCCAACGCATTTGCTTTATACATACATACATACATACATACATACATATATATATATATATATATATATATATATATATATGTGTGTGTGTGTGTGTGAGTTGGGTGGTCGCACATCTCGCTCCAATCAATTTTGCTAAATCTGATAAACTAAACAAGTCTTTGAATGAAAACTTTCTTGCTTTTTTTATATTTATCAAGCAAAAACCGGCATAATGAATCACATAACGACAGAAAAGAAAGATTAAGTAGCGCCATATATCTACTACGCTGGTTGGGTAAATCTATTTAAGTAATCAACAGTTGAAATTCAATATTTCGTCTATGATTGAAAAACGACCATGAATGCTGGATGTTAAAATATACAGCTACCGTAAAAGCTTCGTTTTTTTTTCTTCCTCGCCTGTCTATGCGTTCAGCCATGTGTGTTGATGTGTAAGTGTATGTGGTCCTATCCATTATCATATGAATAGCTTTGTGTTCTATATACGTTTCTGTATAAGTGTAACAGAAAATGAAAGCGACACATGAAAACTAGAGAGAGAGAGATGAAAGGGGTGAAAGAGACAGAGTGAAAGAGAAAATGAAAACACTATATCTTCCGAGTAGAAGAATATTTAAATGTTTTGTAATTTAATCATTTTTTGGAGGTAAAGAAACATTTATTTGCTGTCGTTGGGCAGTTAAAATTTGGGTAATGAAAATTTTGCTTGTAAAATGATTATTGCTCTATGATGATGGTTGTAAAATATTTCGGTAATAAAATTGTCATTGTGTTCGGTTTCTTCTTCCAACACAAAATATTTTTACACCAATACCGGTATGTGCCAATGCGCACAGCAAAACACTAATACAATATATCTCTTCTAGCAATTTGAAATGGGTTTATATACTTGTTTATTTCCATGCGTGAAGTTACCATCACACTTGTATGTTCATGTCCCCACAAAAGAAGATTATATCATCTCATACATACATTCTATTTTTTCTATCTGCCGTGTTCCTTCAGGACATGAGCGATATTGACACATTACAAGCATCTATCCCTTTTAGCTCTTACCAGCGTTTGTCCATTTGCCATCACTCTCATCTCCGCCCAACCCTCTATTCCAACAAACATGTCACCACGCTGCCTTTCCTATTTCCTTTACGCTTTCGATGTTTTCCGAAATTATACCGACGTCTATGTCTCAACTTATCCTTCGATTTTTGGCTACGTGGTTAACATAATTTTCAGTTTTTGTCTAAAAAGAATGTGTAATAATATTGCAATGCCCTTCTGATTGTTCTCTTAAGAGATCAACTTGCCCACTATACAAATTCATTATCTCTCTTGAAAGGGCACATAACGTTAAACATCGAGTTTCTTAGTATCAAAACTTACTATAGGTATACGAGTAAGGATTTAAAATGATTAACTGACTAAGCGAGTGACAATTACTCTATGTTCTACATTGTTCTACTACATAGAGAAGATGGAACTATTGACTATAACTATTGTCTACACTGAGAAGTTTATTAACCTAAGATTATTCGAACGCTCTAAACTCTGTAACACATAATATATATTCAGTCTGTTGGCACACATACACACACACACACACACACACACACACACACACACACACACACACACATATATATATATATATATATATATATATATATATATACGCACACACACATACACATATATATGAAGAAATAGAGTTTTAAGGTGTACTATATTTATGGGATAAAGTGCTCAATATCAGAGATAGAATGTATGTAAATATAAATATAAAAGTGAACATTGAAGTCAATACTCAGAGGCAACAGGCTGTTTCATGCTCGACGCAATCGTCAGGCCAGACGTCATAAGTTCCAGCGCCATACGAGGCTGGCATCCCGCTCTCACCCCTTCACTGTCGAAACTCCTAAACGTAGCCGTCTCTTCTACTCTAATAGCTTCATGTCTCGCACCTCTCGCCTGTGGAACTCCCTTCCCTATTCCTGTTTCCCTGTGAGTTATAATCTCCAGCTATTCAAATGTAATGTCAATCGACATCTCCAGTTGCCTTGATCTATCCACTACCCTCATCCTTTCTTCTATCACTCCTATCTGATCTTGCTCTAAACTTTCTGTAACCCTTGAGTCCTAGTGGCTTCCCGCCTTACTTGGGGCGAAATGCTTTTATATATATATATATATATATATATATATATATATATATATATATATATGATTTGACTTCTTAGCAGGCGATTACCATCTCTTCACTGTATCTTTTTTTGCCTTTTGCATTCAGAATGTTACTATTTTCATTATTAAAACCTGCACTAACTCTGAGCCCAAAAGTGATTCTTAAGACCAGATTCACGTTTACAACCTCTCTTACACACATGGCCAACATAAAGTTTGTCTTTATTACATGTGTTGAAAATATGCCTATACTTGTTTACAACAACAGATTTAAAAACCTTGTCGCGAAACAGGCAAAAGTAATTTGCAGGTTTTTCTGGTAAGTTTGCATTTACATTAGTTTGCACCTGACCTCTCTGGTGAGATCTGACGTGACTGTCTAAACCAGGCGTCGAATGGCTGACTTTTCTACAAATACTCCAACTGTGTTGGTAGGTCAAATTCTATTTCTGCCTTCCTTATGGCGTGCTTTTTGTCAGAATACTCAATTCTCTTCTGGTAAAAAATGTTGCAGCAATCCCAAATCATTCTTTTCAGGCCAGATCTATATCCAGCAACAATATATCCCAGTCTTCAATATCCAGTACTACCTTCGTTATATATATATATATATATATATATATATATATATATATATATATATATATATATATATGTTTGAAACGGTACAAAAAAGCGTATTAGGGCATTAAAAACAAGAAATTTTATATTGTAGGCCATGATAGATTTAAAACAAAACACACAGCAGTCGACCGGTTTCGAATATATATATATATATATATATATATATATATATATATATATATATATATATCTTTTATCCAACATTATTTCTTTATTGCTGTAAAAGTTATTTTAATGCCTACATATATTTGAACTCTTCTGTTTTAATTTTATTTTCTTAAACAGCAATATTGATAACACCCTTATTTTAACAGTGGGATTAATATCAAGCGTGATTTAAGCTAGTAGATTTAAATTCGTAGCCGTCCCAACATGAACAACTGAGCATTCCTTAAGTAGGTAATTTAAACCTTGTTGTATGAACGCGGACTGCGTTACCGAATTGGTAAACGCACGTTTCTGGTATAGAGTCAGTTTCACTGAGAGAAAACGAGATATGTTAGATTGCTGTCGGAGGCACAGTCTTTCTTTAGAAGGACTCCTTAATCTAGACTGTTTAAGAAAAAAAAATAACAACAAAAAAAACAAAAACAGGGATAGCAACTCAAATATGTTTAGCTCATAACGTACATAAGCCATTCGACGACGTAAGTTAATAGCGGCATTAGCTTGGCTAAACGTTTTAACTGAGGAGTGAATTTGATTTTCACTTCATGCTCCATTCAAGATTCGATATTGAATAATTCTTGGTGTTGGAAAATAAATTAAACATGTTTTTAGACAAACGTAAACAAATACTTTAGAACACTTAATAATATCTGATTAGCTGAAACATGTAAAAAAATAATGTAACATTTACTGGATTTTTTTAAGATGGCAATACTGTTTGGCAAGCGACTGATATCCGGAAAATGTTTTTCATCGTCTGCAACATCTGATTTATTCTTTCAAATAAAGTTTAGGGATTTAACTTGAGCTTAAATAGCTGGCTGCTATTAATCTTTTGATATGAATTTCTGGGGAGACTTTTTTTAATCTTTCACATAGCATGATTTTCCCTCGTCAGAGTTCAACTTGCCTGCGGAAGAAATTTTGAAGAGGAAATTACAGTTGAACTTTAGGTTCAGTATTATTAAAACTTTTTTTGATAACTGGCGCAGAAAAGAAAACACCAGGGACACCTATTCTGTAAGAAAACAAAATGTATGTTTGCCAGAAAAAGTAAGAGATCAAGATGCGAAGGACAAATTGGAAATGCTAAAATCAAGGAATTAAGTAAATGTAAACATGTTGGAAATCTTTTAATAGAGGACGGAATCCATGACACCGACATCCAAAGGTGCATTGGAATAGCGAATGACGTATTTAAAAATTTAAGAAAATTATTACGAAATAGAATAATTTTGTAAGAAACAACGAAAAGATTTCTGAATTGCTATTTAATATCGGTTTTTCTATTCTTCTTATAGATGAAGAAGAGGCTTGACGTAATAGAAATATTGTTATACAAAAGGAAGTTGAAAATCGCATGATCTGGGTAACGAGGAAGTTTTAATGAATATAGAAACAAAAACAATACTCAGAATCAGAAACAGATAGTTGAAATATCTGGAATGCATAATGAGGGAAGGGTGCTTGAAGAATTTGAGACTCACAAGGCATGTTGAAGAGGGACAGTGGAAACCAGCTTGTAATCATCGACGTGTGGGAATGGATATCAGAACGAGGACAGGAAGTGAAAAGAGAAAAGACAAAGAACTACAAACGGGAGGAAATTTTGGAGAATCACGTTCGCCCACGTACTTAATGGATGTTGAACAAACAATAAGAAAGAAAATATCAAACCTTTCACACTGTAAATGAATAAGAATTTTAAAGTATTTGTTGACGAAGCGATTGACATGTTATTCGTTTCTATTTTCCACTTCATTCATGGCACATATCGAATATAAAGCTATTGTCTATAACGAGATATATAGTGATAATTGGTCGATTATAATATATATATATTTTGTAATATGCGTTGTTTGTTAATATCGCAAGCACTTCGGTGGGACATTTATTTTCTAAAAATTATACAGGCTAAGAATATAAAATTCAGTGTATTTTTTATGTAAATAGCAATGTGCGTCCGGGATTATATATATATATATATATATATATATATATATATATATATATATATATATATATGTGTGTGTGTGTGTGTTTTCATTAAAGACGACAGGTACTGCGATTAAGCTTTAAGTTTTCTTCTATTCGAACAAGTATTTTCTTTTCTGGACATAGAGTGTGTAGAAATCAGTCACAATTCTACTTTTAACTTACGTCGTTGAATCGCTTGATATCTGTTGGTATATACATATAGGTTTGTATATCCTTATTGTATTGGTTTCTCTTTTTCTTAGATTGAATGCCACCCAAGACAAGAAATCTCAATTTACACAGCGATTCCACTCATATGAGGTGGTAGATGCATTCATGTTTCATTACAAAGTTAAAGTAAGTGAGAAACAAAACCATTCCCGTAATGTTTGTTAAATAAAATGCACCCTCCGGCAGGATTTAAACCTATATTCCCCTTTGCAAGAGAAACCGTCGTGCTTTAATCAACTCGGCTACGAAGAGCGTCAGGATTAATCAAGGTTGTAAACTTGTTTAGACTTTCAAAAGTTCTTAACTCGTATTCGAAATGTAAACAAAGCAATTTTTAAAGAAATTTAATCCGATATATTTTTATTCCTCTTTACAGGAGAAATCGTCGTTAGATCCGACGTGCTTTAACTTGATTTTTTTTTTTTAGTAAAATTTCTCGAATATCCATTTCAGTAGACGAAATAAAGTAGCATTTAAAATAAACGGAGCGTCTACTCAAATGTTGGTATCCACTAAAAATAATTTTTAAAGTGATAAAAAATATGTCGAATTAATAAATAAAAATTCATTATTTCTTTAGACTCGTATTCGAGGATACACGTCTACTTCGGCGGTTAGTCAGTCCCTATTGCAGACGATTACTCAGCGCATTTGTGTTTATTCAACACCCACAGAGCACATCTGTAGTTTATACTGCATCTATGCTGAGCAGACCTTAGTTACAGTTTTCTGAGAAATAGCGTGATCAAAAATTCGGACAACCCCTCGGTCACAATGACTATCGTACCCACTTTCATTCCCAAGGCTTGGTTCAACCCATGGAGTGTGGTTTTCGGGCATTTTCCAAAGGTGCCGCACGCTGAGATCGACCCCTCCAGTCCGATAACATCACGTGCCCAATACTACTATAAACGTTATTTTTAGTATGTATATGTTTGTTGAGTTTTATGTCTTTATTTTCTTAAAGAATTAAATTAATATCAACCGTCGAAGTATCACAGCGAGATAGGAATAGATAATTGAGTCCTGCTTTTCCAGTGACGAAATTGTTAACAGCTCCATTCGTCGAAAGGAAAGGCTTCCCTGATAAAAAGGGGACATAAATTCGATTCCTGACGGTAGACACATTTTTCCATCGTAGGAAGTCTCGATCTAGGCAGGTTGATATGAATACAGATATGTTTTAATATTATATTGTAAAAATGCATTTTCATTATTCTGAGCGATATTTAATGCACTTACTTAATTTGTTCATCTTAGAGGGCCTCATTGCTGGTATATCTGTTGTAGAATCATAAAGCTCAACATGTAATTTAACTTCCCTTTTAAATTTTTGTTAAAATATATAACGGACAGAGAGAGAGAGAGGCAGAGAGTGAGAGTGACAGAGAAAAAGAGAGAAGGAGAGGGGGTGAAAGAGGGGAAAAGAAGGAGGAGATAGGGGAATAGAGAGTGGGATAGAGAGTGATAGAGAGAAGGGGAGAAAGTGAGAGAGGGTAGGGAGAGGTTTGGATTAGATTAAGGAAAGAGATGATGCAAGTCGGGAATATCGTTTGGAGTATATAGAAACATATTTGGGGATAAAGAAAGAAAACAATGTAAACGTTCCCTAATTTAAGGGAAACTATTTCATTTTGTACTTCCTTGAGGATGTCATATGCCGCGACGATGTGAAAGTAAAAGAAATAGAAATGGAAAATAAATTAATAATCGGTTATGAAATAAAAGTATGTCGATGAGACATATTTCTCTTACATACCATAATATCTTACATACCATAATATCTCCGCATATATACACTTATGCATGGCGGGAAAATGCAAGTACTTATATAGTGAGTTACTGCGGCACCACAAGGTGGTGTAATGGTTAGTAAGCTTGTCTCGCTATTTCAATTACGAATGAGTAGTGAATTCGATTCTCACTGGGTGCCCCATACTTTTGGCCTTGTGCTACAACTAAGCTACGCTTGGAAAATCACTATGCTGAGTAACGGATGCTTTGATGTGGCACAATAAAAATAGAGGTTGCGAGGGATAAATTGTCGTCTAAATTATGCAAAAAGGAAAAAGCAACTGACATCTTATTTTAACAGATATATTTACCACAATTACACTTGAAATACTAAAGAGTAAATGTATTCAAGAAAATCGCCATTGTCTTCAACCACGGCCTCCAGACGACTTCGGAATTTCCTGCAACTCTTTTTGGCGGTCTCCTTGTTTAAGTTTGTGAATACTATCATAATACTTGCAACCAGTTCATCTTTGATAGTCTCTAGCTCAACTGTGCCCCACACATAATAATCGAGTAGGATTGCAGTCTCTGGAGTTAGGTGGCAAGATGTAAGGGGTGATTCAGCCGCAGAAATTGTCCGACAGTGATTACTGTGTTATCCTGCTTGTGCGGTATGGTAGATATTCCTGTTGCAAGACATAGGGTCTTCCAGTAGCCAACCTTTTGACCCAGAGTACCAATACATCCTCATGTCACTTGAAGTAGGCTTCCATGTTGACTCCGAGGCCCTGTGGGAAGATGAATGGAGGCCATCACTAGTGACCACTTCAAAAACCTTCAAAATCGCCATTAGACTCATCCAACTATTTCCGAATATTCTGTACTGTCCGCAGATTGACACCTAAACACTCTGAAATGTTCATATTGGAGATTCTGGCACGAATGCCGATCAGTACAATATGCAGTTTCCAAATCTCTAGCGCAGTGAATTGCATCATGGCGTTTTATTTTTCTGACAGACGGTCCCCAACTGATCCTACTATACTGTGAATTCGACAAAATCAAAACAGAAACCTCAAATATAGAATGGCGGCAATTTACCCATCGCACCCTGTACGATGGCGTACCAAGTGAGGATCGACCTCGTTACTCAGGTGTAACATTCCGAGCTAGAAAAGATTCCTAACTATTACACCGCGTAGAATTAACCAAGCGCAGTGTTTACAAATATACTTATGTTTGTGCATTACATATATAAGACTTCTGGTACATTCATACCAAACACACACACGTGTGTGGGTGTGTCCCTAACACGTTCGACTTCAATATGCAACGTCTGTCGGTTTAATGTTCGTTGTACTTTTTTCTATCTCCGAATGTCGGAAAGTATTTGAAGTCGAAAAAAATAAATAGTAAAACTCTCGATCGAATGCGTGAAAACCTCTAAATAAATTCTTCTTGCACACACACACACACATATATATAATTTAAATATATGGTACATTTATAAGTTAAAATGCTCAATATCTAGATGGATCTTATGTAAATGTAAAAGTAGGCATTATATATATATATATATATATATATATATATATATATATATATATATATATATATATATTGAACAATAAAACAATTATTGGGTTGTAGATTAATATTCTTTCGTTTTTTTTATTATTATTTCATTTAGATTCCTCGAGTAGTTTCGACCAAAATGGCCATCATCGGGAGGAGAAATATTTCTGCTTGCAGTTAGCATAAACTACAGAAATGAATATCTTGCTGGAGAAAATGATCTTTTTGTCTGTAGTTTTCATTTGTTTTTTATTTTTTATCTTTTTAAGATGAATCTTTTAACATTCCTTGTGTTGGTCATACAGTCTCTTTTAAGTTGTTATTTGAGATAAGAGCTGGACAGATACATGTTGCTCTGAATTCTCTGGTCAGTTTGACAGTTTTATTAGACCTGGTGAGGGGATGTGTCTCTGTTTAGTGTTTGTGTGTGTGTGTTATTTGGTTCTTAGGGAGTGAGTGAGTATGATATGTGTAAGCGTGTGTATTGCTGTGGGTGTGTGTTATCATTTGGCTCATTAGGGAGTGAGTGAGTATGATGTGTGTAAGTGTGTATATATTCGTGTGGGTGTGTGTATAAGTGTGAGGCCTCAACACCTCCGTAACCATGTCTGTCTTGTGTGGGTGAGAAATGTGGGTAGGTTTTGATTTGTTGACTTATATATTAATACTATATATATATTGTTAAATTTGTGGTTTAGCCCGGCTGGAAAGCGTGTTTTTAAACGTTGTATTCAGTTATTTTCACGGGACTCTAAAATCTTTCTAATGTTATATGCTCTGGAATTTCCTATTCTCTCAATTATAGTCAATTTGGCATGGGTTTTGAAATCATGTTTTTCCAGGCGGAAATGTTGTTCTACAGGTAATAATTTTTCATGGGGAGTCGACTTAATACATATATATATATAATTTAACGACATAGTATATTTATGAGTTAAAATGCTCAATATCTAGATAGATCCTATGTAAATGTAAAAGTAAGCATTTGAGATCTAAACCCAACGGCGACAGTCTGTTTCATCTTTAAACACAATGTTAGGCTTTTGTGTGAACTCATATGGCCTGAAAATTGCGTTTAAGTATGAAACATAACACTATCTATCGCAGCTGAGAGGTGATCTGAATAGTTTGGACTTTCTCTGTTGTTTCCTGCAAATGTCAAAAGTATTTGGACAAAAAATAACATAATATGAACTTCGGACAGTTTATGCACAATTTCGAGCATAATACTAAACACTTTATGCGAAAATTGGAAAACTATAATAAAAAAAATTAAACAGGCAGACCTTGTCGGTACGGTACTTTAATCAAACATATATTGATGAATAATGGCTACCTGATTATGCCTTATAGACGCACACACACGCACACACGCACATACAAACACACAAACACACACACTCACAAACACACACACATACACACAAACATACACACACATACACACACAAACACACATACACACACAAACACAAACATTAACATCAACAGAGCCAACATATTACTTATTATGTAGATATGTTGAAAGGAAATAACGTACATTTTCTCCGAGAGAGTTTATAATTGGCGGGAACAGGAATTAAACAAGACCAGAAGAATAAAACTCACGCGTTCATACAACCATCAATACCTTTGACATAGTTTCATCTATCCTATGTTGTTCATAATAGTTTGGTCAACTGTTGTATGGTTTTCAGTCACATGCAGTAAGGCCAGCAGGTCGATATTATTTCTCTGTCAAATCTCCCATGGTTACATTCGTATATGATGTCATAGTCGGAACGCTAACATTCATATAATTTCGTATTAACATTATTCGGATAAATTGTATGTTCAATAAAAATGTAGATTCTACTTTTGGTTTGGTAAATTCAATGATAGATATTGCGGTAACGAGAAATAGTTTCAATCGTTGGACTGGTTTATATTGTGGGAAACAGGTGAAAACTGGATGCTAATATATTTGTAGAATGTGTCGAAACATTACTTACCGTAAGTGTTCTTAGATTATGAATAGGATGTGTTAGAAGTGTGAAAGTTTGTCGAAACTAATATATCAAAATATAAATATCATCATGTTTTTGTATGTAAGTTTATATGTAAGAACTGATATAAAACATACTCACATACGTTGATGCATATTTATATATATTTGTGCGTGTATGTAAATGTATATTTCTATTTTTTATATAATATATATATATATATATATATATATATATATATATATGTGTGTGTGTGCGCGTGTGTATGTGGGTGTGTATCTTTCTCCACCTCTCTTATGTCTGTAGGCACTAATAACTTCATTTTTAATAAGCTTTCTAAAGATTTTCTATACTAGAAAGACAAAATGCCGAGCGCATTTTCATCAATTCAACTTAATAAACGTTCACTAACAGAAAATCACTGATTACTATATCTGCTCGCTTATTAGTGTTTTCTGAGGGCATTATTGATTAATACGTTCATATATATATATATATATATATATATATATATATATATATATATATATATATATATATGAAGTATGCTAAATCTGCCCTGAATGTGTATTTTATAATAAGCACAGAGTACAGCAAAATATAACTTCTTGCCTCGCCTTTTCTTGCCTCACACTTCAGTAGAATATTAAATTTGGGATTTTGTACTAGGAAAAAAAAATCTCGGATTTTGTAAGTTTCCTTCACGCGATTCCAAGCGTATTACTTCTACTTCAGTTATTGTGTGGAATTTATTATTATTATTGTTATTATTATTCACTGACATCCTCATTGAGCGATATTTAATTCAGATTACTTACGTAATGAAAAAGCATCATACTAATGTCTCTGATCGGGAGGTCTTGAGAAGAGTGGAACCGCCTTTTAATTGCTGTTGTTTCCAGATCCTCTCTGACCCAGAGCTATACCATTTGTTAAGTTCCCAGTTATGGACAAATGGTGAACCCCCAAACTTGGATGAAAATATGAATATTTAAAAAATATATTACCGAAAATTACAGTAATACATTTTCATAGTAAAAACCAAAAAATACCAGCCATTCATTTTGTGAAATATAAATTACCAAAATTATAAGAAAATAAAATTTAGTTATTACATGACCAATAAAGAGTTGATATGCCGTTAAACAAATAAACCAAACCAAACTTACGTTTAAATTGACGTCTAGTTGATGCGGCGTTTACGATTTAACGTAGTAATAATGAAACTCTTTTCAATAATTCAATAAATGCAAGAACGTCTTTGTTTCAAAATCTTCATACAGATATCAAACTCCGATTTCCACTCAGATATTCTGTTAGCAAAGAATCAATAAAACGCCTCACAAAGATATGTTTTCAATGTTTTCATTTCTAAATTAGTAATCAACTTTATTAAGTTTAAAAGGTTTACATCTAATAAATCATATAAGTCTATTTTTTAACGAAAGAATGTAAGTGAATCATTCTCTTCTATTACTTTAAGTATTTCTGTTATTCCATTACAGGTTAAATATAAGAATATCCTCAGTGAAGACATTCTCTTCTACTCTTGCAATACATGAGCTAATCAGTTCTTTATGCGGTGTTGATCACTTCCTTATGATAAGTATATTCATAAATATCGAAACTATCAGTTGTATACAACCGTTTTCTAAGATCAATAGTTAAAAATTTCTTTCAACCAGTGAAGCTAGAGCCTGAGAGTCTTCGCAAAGATCATCGTTCGTTGAACGTTATGGACTAGGGTTACAGAATCACAAACAAGAAGTAGCCTCGCCCAACAACGCAAATTGCTACGAAACCACAATATCAATCTGAAAACTTGAATCCTGTTTCGAAATAGCCTCGTTAGATCGAGACTTTCATATGGTTGTCATGCTTCGCGCCGAAACCGTTTCGAAATATCTAAGCTGTTTACTGTATACAACAGCTTCCTAAGATCAATGGTGAAAAAGGCTTTCAGCGAGGAAAACCTGAGGATCTTGACAAAAGTCATCGTTCTTTGAAAACTGTAGACTATAAAGTGTACCAAATTATAGGAACCACATTACTTGAGTACTAGCAACAGCATCAACAACTAAAATGGATAGCATATGTATCTCGAAGAGAAAAATAATGACATAATAAAAGTGTTGACATTCCACACTACTTTGAACAAAAGGCTAGGAAGGAAATTCTCAAGAAAGACAAATAACAATTATTGGAATCGATAAACCTATTTTCATGTAGAAGTGTTTTAAAAGAAAGATTTTATAAATTTCATCAGAAAGCACTACAAAAGGCTCGGTCAGTGAATTCTAAATGTTTCCTTATAGAGAAACGGCCAATACTACCATTACTATTACATATAATTTCATGATAACTGTTAAGGGGTCCACCCCTTTTTATACAAGTGGACTCGCCCACTGTGTACTTGTACTGCTGCCGGTGAATACCAGTGAGTGAGTGAGTGAGTGAGTGAGTGAGTGAGTGAGTGAGTGAGTGAGTGAGTGAGTGAGTGAGTGAGTGAGTGAGTGAGTGAGTGAGTGAGTGAGTGAGTGAGTGAGTGAGTGAGTGAGTGAGTGACAGACAGACATCATCGAGTCGGAGACTAACAGTGAAGAGTTGTAGCTAACCGGAAGAGTCGAGTGTGAGGTAACCGCTTTGTAGGAGTCATAGTTGCGAGCACGGACTCAGAAGGAAGTCCAACTTCGATACTGAATTTCCAAGACTGTATATATATATATATTATTATTGCTACTAACCACATTTCTGGATCTACTAACCGTATTACCAATTGTATTATTACGTATATATTTATTTGTAATATTTCAATCCTGCGTTTGTCATTCATGTGAGACCGGATTTCATCCCGGAATCCACAACAATAACAAAATTATTTTATCCCTCCCCATTGTTTTTGTATAGCTCCGCTTCTCTTTACAGGCACTAGACGTTCAAGACACAAGCAAACACCACACTAGTTGTTTTAAGGTATTCAAATATATTCAAGATTTTACTACGGATGGTATTGAATATTGAAATCAAATTGATTACACATCTACGAGTAGTTATTTTCCTTTTGTGTATTTCGTATAATGCACATCACATTTATGTAAAGTTTTTCTTTGAAATGAAAGTATTTGAAGCCCATATGAGATAATCAAAAATCTCTACGTTACCACTAAAATCCAAGTCACGTTGCAGTTCACGTTTCTTTATATATTTTATAATTATTTTCTATCTAGATAGATTCTTCGTTTATCAATGGCAATTAAATATGTTAGGAATAAACATCACCCATCAATTATGGAAAGAGCGATAACATCTACTACACTAGAGAAACCAATTTTCCCGGAAAAATTGTTTCAAGAGAAATATTTTATAAATTTCAACCATACGCTGCTCGGTTAATTAATGCCAAATGTTTCCTTGTAGGGAAACGCCTCATATAACCATTACCATTTGTCAATTATATTTTTCTTAAGGCCACATTCCATTAAAACACCAGTTCCTGTACAATCACCAAAGTTAAGAAACATTGAAATTGGTCAGTAACTAGATGGGAAACCGCTTGAGTATATCGGGTGTTATAAGTTTGGATGTTCAGATTATGTAATTGATAACGGCTCGGAATTGTTAATCACAGAGCAGAGTTCCAATTCTAGTAGGGTTCGTGATTTTCACTTACTCAAAAATACCCACCTCTTATCTCTCATATACGAGTTAATTAGTAAGACTTGTATAACTAAACTATAAATACCCCCAAATAATTCTTACAATCTAAAAATATTGTCTGGGTTTAAGCAACCTATAAAAGGGTTTATAATGAGTAGAAAACGACACAACCGTTATAAAATACCCTGATAAAATAGTTGTCTTAATCTATAACTAATTAGAATTCCACAAAATTGAATGGATCAGGTCTTTATGTTCTAGTAACCCAGCAATGCTAAACATTAAATTATGTATTGTTCTATTAATCCATTAATGCTAAACACAACCTGATGTTTTGTTCTAGTAACCCATTCATGCTAAACACGAAAACCAGTATTGATTATGATAACTAAAATAAAAATCAGTTATTAATTATATTCTATTAAAACCTCCTGTATGATGATAGGTTTTTATTAATGAACACCGTCCTCGATATACAACGTTGAGCATTCCTCTCAACTGTGAGATAAATAAAAAGATAGACTTCTGGGGTGAAAAAAAGCAAAACTTTTGAGACGTTAACGTGAAACTGATATACTAATTCTTCTTAAAAAAACCGCGTCAATGCAGAGGCAATAATAAGAATCAATCTGTTAAAACTCATGATCGTATACGTCCTAAAAGAACATATCATTATATATTTTTTAAATTTTGTATTTCATCCAATATAATGTTAAATGAAAGAACTTTCTAAAGTAACACCTCGTTTTACTTTTGAAATGTCCATATATCGAATGTTCCAAGGAGAATTGACTCTCATTTTGACAAAAGTCTATTCTTTAACTAAAGTAAAATAGTTAGATACCAGTGTAACTGCTGTAGTCTTTTGTTGCTATATTATATTTTGGAAAAAAAAAGGTTAGCTATTGATTTCCGTTTCTTTCTTTTCTAGACATCCACTCTTTTTATTCTTTATATGTTTTTTATTCGCAAGAGCACTGCAAGATTTATGGTTTGTAAGTTTGATCATATGATTTTCAAAAGTCTAAGACACTTTGAAAAGAAAAAAAGAAAATAGGCAATCACTCTGTGCAGCTTAAGAGATTTTCATAAAACTGAAATGGTTAAAATATAGCAAGAATGGTAGAAAGTTTAAAAATATATATTCGCACTTTATATAGAAAATGAGTGACATTTTTTGAATGGACTGAAAAATGTTAATATCAACTGTTTGCTAAAGATACACCGCGAATTTTAAACTTGAATTAATAGATTTTGAAAAATAGGAAATTAGTAAAACGCTTCTGAAATGTTAAATAACTAATGTTGATGAATGGCTATTCCCCTACATACCTCTCTATTCTTGATTCCATCTTTTAAAAAATATACTAGAGAGGTAGTGGATGCTAAATAATAAAATACGGATATTATTATTTAAAAACAGTTTAATGAAATTTAATATTTTTTCAACATATTTAAAAAAAAATCATTTTTTTATATAAAAGACTTGAAATAGATGTAATGATTTCACTGGTTAATGACGTTTCATTTATCATAAAATGAAGGACTATTCAAATATGTCGGTCGCAGTATTTTTTCAGAATAATTAAAAAAATCGTATATAAGATCAACATGTATGAAAGCCGCTTTCTCATAAAAGATTATGCAATTAGGAAATCGACAAAAGTAAAAAATGATGAGATAAATAAAACAGTTTGGTTTCATGATTGATAAAATAAATCTACAATAAAGTCGACAATAATGATTTTCATGTCAGTTAAAATTCCTTTATTTTTCTTTATTTTTGGTTTCGTCTCTATATAATTACTTAGTATAAGATAATTCTATTTATTTGTTGACATATGTCTGACTCATTTTTTTTCTGCTGTTTTGTTCATCCGTACACGTATAAACTTAAATGTATATTTTTTGTTTCAGGGCAAGATGTTAACCACTGCAGCAACTTTAAGAAAATGGGTATATTAATTAATATTTTGTCCAAACACAGAAAAAAGGGAATTAATTTTCGTTAGATCTTCCATAAGACAATAACTAATTTTGTGGGTGCGAGGCGGGTAAATTTATATGAAAATTTACCTTTCATAGATGTTGGATAATTGAAGATGGGCTAACTGGAGATTTTAAAGAAAATATTAAATTAAAGACTCAAACATATTTTTCATCACGAAAAAAAAAATGTAGCTTTTAAATTTTTGCTATTGTGTTAGAATTAAAATTATAATTAAAACATCAAAGTATTTTTATTATTCCACTATGATATTTTAGAATATATTATTAAAAATCTATGGCTATTCTTATGAATAATCAAGTGTGATCTTGCTTTGTTTTGTTACTCTCCTCTTTGCGAGAGCTATTTCTGTTTACTGGGACTGTAAAAGGACACGCAAACCCTGTATTCTCAGTTGAATAAAGCTTTCTTAAAGTCTACACAGGCGTACTTTTGTCATTAGAGCTATATTTACTTGTATTGATTTCATTAATAATGCCATCGCGTAATCAACTTTCATGTTACTTTTGAATGAGGGATAATTTTAAAACAGTACGCGAAAACAAATGTTCTTAAATAGACTTGTCAGATATAAGCACTGATGTGGATTTTATTATGGCATTCATCTTATTGTGAAATACCGAAATCTTTTTTTTTCTCAGATCAATGAATACTTTAGATCCATAAATCACTCACTCATTTAACTCTATGTACCGGTGCGATAGCAAACAAACACATTTATCAAAATAATAACAAAGAAACAAACCCTTGAATACTTCTAATAGGAAAAAGAAATAGCTAGGACATTAAATAGAAGAGAAATTAAATAAATAATAATTTCTGTACTACACAAAAGAAAAAAGATAGTATCATTAATCGTTAGCAAGAAAATTACCCTGCTTGAAAATGACGGAAATATTAACTAAAAGCTCCCGAAAAATTAACACTGTGCTCATTATCCACACACACCACACACACCACACACACCACACACACATTTCTCCCTTCAAAATTGTATTGATACACATTCGTCCTCCTTCAATGAAACATGACATATGTGTGTGTCTATGTGTGTGTTGTGCGCATACATATCATATATAAACACAATTTCATATTATAAAAATATAACAAGTATGAAATCAATGAAAAGAAAGTCGAGTAAATTTCTCAAATTATTTCATTGGTGATAAAATAAAATATATGATTCCTGTTGCTTATATATAGTCATCCACAGACAGACTGTTTCGCTGTGTCACAGCTCATCAGTGCGGCTAGACGTCTGGTTGCCGCTAGCTAGGATCGAAACCCAGTTGAATAGTCGTTAGTCAGATATTCTAGCCCTAAGCCGTTGACACACGGCAGGGTTGAAGGTGAAATTAAGCGTATTAATTTTTAGATAAACACAGAGAGAACTCGATTCGCTTTACCGAAGAGTCTTGCATTATTAGCAGTAATAGTCACTGTTTTCAAACTCACACTTCTCCCCAGAGAGCTCAACCGAAATAAATTTTTCAAGAGCATATATATTGTTATCCACAGACAGACTGTTTTAATGTATCACAGCTCATCAGTGTGGCTAGACGTCATATATATATATATATATATATATATATATATATATATATATATATATATATATATATATGAGGGTGCGACGGGTATGTCGCCATTTTATATTTTTAATTTCACGCATGCGCGTTGTATGCTTTTGATTTTGTTGACTGCACAGTATTAGAGTGGCATTTGGCACCGTCTTCGAGGAAAAGAGCCCCGTAACGTATTTCACTCCGCCAGATATTTGGAAATGGCATGCTGTACTGCTTGGCATTCGCACCGGAAAGCTCCAGTTATTAGAATTTCAGAGTGTTTGTTTGTCTGAGGGCAGTGCAGAGGATTTAGAAAGAGTTGGACGAGTCTAATGGTGGTTATGATGGTACGTCAGCTCGGAAAAGTTCAGCCGAATTTGTTGGGAAGGCCCTCAAACTCAACACGGCGGCCTAGTCAAGTGTCCTGATGTGGTATTTCTGTTTTGGGTCAAGAAGGTATCTGCTGGGAGACTCTATATCTCATACAAGGGCTCTGCACCATGCAACACAAGAAAGATAACACAGTCATAGCTGTCAGACAATATCTGCGACAACATCAACCCTTATATCTAACCACCTTATTCCCCAGACAGCAAACAACTGGATTATTATGTGTGGGGTACAGTTGAGCGAGAGACTAACAAAACTCCTTGTAACACCAAAGATGAACGCAAGTTTTATGGCAGCATTCACCAAATGTAACAAGTTGTCGGCTCAGAAGAGTTGCAGGAGATTCCGAAGTCGCCTGGAGGACATGGTTGAAGCAAATGGTGGTTTTATTGAATAAATTTACTTTTTAGTATTTTAAGATATTTTTGAATAATTTTCGTAAATATATCTGTTAAAATTAGATACCCGTGTTATTTTCATTTTTGTGTAATTTAATTGATCCATTGCACCATATATATATATATATATATATATATAGCCTAAACTTATGTAATAAGAATATGCCGGATTAATAATTAAAAATCCATCCCTTTATTTACATCTATCTATCTATTTGTCTATCTATCTCCATATATATGTATGTGTGTGTTTGTGTGTGTATGCCAATTCTTAATGCATAATATATGCATATAATGATGTGGAAAACGTTCTAGGTGCTAATGATTATTCAAATATATATTCAGATTTTTCCTACACTTTCCATATCATAGGCAGAAATCATTTTCAAATAAAAATCATGAAGAAATTCTTTCTGTTCATATCAAGTCAGCAATAAAGAAGTTTCAGGAGGTACGCCATAGTAATGGATTGCGGCTGGTATTGAGGAACCAGAGATATGAGTTCCAATTCCAGTCATGTTTATTACATTCACTTTCGTGCTAGTACCCTTGGGAAATAGACGTATCCAACCATACTCTCCTCTGCTATGAACAATTAGTATATCAGACTGTGTTCTATAGCCTAATGTGTATCGATGTAGGAGAAAGACAACACTGAATTCAAAACTATATATCCCTGACGAAACTCATGCAACTAAGAAAAGGATCGTTCGCATTGACTCGATGAACCAGACAACAGACGGCAACTTTTTTTTCTTTAGTTTTTCTGTATTAAGTTTAATTTAAAGTTTAACTCTTTATCGCAAGTTTCCAGATACGCGGTCATCGTTAAAAATCCAAATCTACAAGCAAATCTATCAAATAGGAAATCAGGAAGCGTTCATAATTTTGATTTAATGAATTTACTGCCGCCAGACAGCCGAGGAGGATTTAGACACTTCAGATTTCTGCTCTCTTTGTGGTTTATCAGAGAATATCATTCTTAGAAGATTACAACGAAGAAGAGATAATAAATAAAAAGGTGGTTGACGCAAATGATGCTGATTTATAGACAGCGATCAATTCGCGAGAAGTTATACACAAAAACAAATATTTTCTCACGTAAATGCAATGTTTTGTAAAGGATCTAAAAGAAAGACATGATAACAAATGATGCCTATAGAAATAAAACAGACTAGACGAAAAATAGATGATAGATGCCTATGCACTCTCAAACATATGCAAGCAGGGGGATACAACCCCTCGAAGGAAAATTTGGCAGGAAGGACAGCGTTTTTTTCAAATTAACAAAAATCAAGTAATTATACAATTTATCTGAAAATTTCAGTACATATTCTTTATTTATTTTGAAAATGAATAGGTTTTGTTTTATTTTAAAATTTGAGAAAATGTTATTATTACTGTAACAACAATATTTTCATGACTAAATTTTACTCGAAAAATATGTTTGAAAAAAAAATGTTATTATATTTCCATAAAGATTAATCGCTGAAGCATCTCCGCTGAAACAAAGTTTTACAAAAATTCCAACACAACACAAACGGAATTGTATTTAAAAAATTGTTTTATAAACAGTATTTCAGTTTTCCGGAAATTTTATTTATGTGTTGAAATTTTTGAACATTTTTATTTTTAAGCGATCATTTTCTCGGCTTTATCTTTCTAGAAATGTAAAAAAATACGTACTAGAAATTTTGGTTTCTATTCCTGTTAATAAAAACATAAATCTGAAATCCTCCTTCGTGGAAGATCTTGGAATAAAAATGAATTTACTGAGATATATCACCCTCTTAAGTGATTTAAAAGAACTGTTCAGAAGGAAAATTATAGTTTAAAAAAAAAATAAACGCTACTGAAATTAGTACTTCTACGCCCCTCCCCAATAGGTATGGGGCTCCAGTGCGGTAGAGAGGTTCGGCATATTAATAGACACCATTTATATAGAGCCGTTTTCTCAGAGTGATAATTTAAAATTATTTCAAAGGAATTAATCCTTTAGCTGATAAAGAAAACACTCAGACCCTATAATCTGGCGTAACAATATAGCAGAGAACTTTTGGCAAACAAGAAAATATCACTAACTTCCAGCACCCAAAACAACAAAAATAAGTTGCATATAGTAATTATAAGTACTAGACGAGATATCTGTAGAACAAGAACAATAAAGAATTCAGTTCAAAAAGTCATGAAGGTTATCCGGATCGACAAGCACCTGATGAAGGCCTGAGAGAATAACGATCGAAACGTTGTGATAACGACAAAAACATGTTAATAATGCAACTAAAGACACTTCCACGTCTCAGAAATTCAGAGATAAATTCTCAGCTGTCATCTCAATCTAGTCAGTACACATCTCAACGATTTTCCGACTCTTTCTATGTGACCAAGCACTTTGTCCGTTGGTAGATAGTTTTCATGCCTTACCAGGGAGTCTATGAGCCACCTAACAAGACCATTTATGACCGATGACAAATTAATGTAGAACTTCAATATTGTATGTATAAACTGTTGTCTCCTAAAGTCATTTGTTAAAGCAAGTAGTTATCGCTCAGTTTATGTAACAGATATGTTGATATAAGATATATATAGTTTTTTAAACCGTGCGTAGCACTAAGTCAGGATGATTTTTCACTTTTTTTAGAAAATCATTATTGGACTCAATTTATAAGCTGGAGTCAGATGCGGTAGGTACTATCAGCAAATATTAGATTCGTAACTTATACAATTTTTGAGCATTTACTTTTAAGTTCCTCTGAAAAATATATACAGAAATATATAATTCCAGGAAGTTTTTTTCTTACAAACTGAATTCAAAATTTTACTATTTCGAGAATACGTCCGAATAAATTTGGTATCATTTGTATTAAATTCCTTGAACAGAAAATATATTCAAACCAAAGTTCTAATTGTGAATCAATACAGGCAAAATGTGCATTTTCCTACTGCATTCCATGAGTAAAAAACTAGTAAAAGTTTAAAAAGAGTGTGACACAATTTAGCTATGGTAATTGGGTAACTAATTAACCATAGAAATTAAAAACGGGAAATACTTAAGGTGAGAAAGAGCTATACCGAAAGATAGACTGCGTGACATTAAGAAAGAGAAGATTTTTTTTATTAACAAAAGGAAGATACTTTTCGCAAAAGACAGAAAATCAGTAAGAAAAGGCGAGACTGTGATTCTGTCAAATTAATTAATGTCACGATAATGCAGTGACGCGTCAAACGAAACAGAATTCTGAAAGATAAACAAAGACGGCCGACGCATACGGCCATGAAAAAATTTCAACTTGAGACCACCCTAGAGAGTGGCCATTAATTTTCTTTCAGAGATACCATTTAATTTTAATTCCTGATTCCAGCGAGGGAAGCCGTCTGTTGTATGTACGAATCTTGGCATGAGAAAGGAAATTGCGGATGAAAGTGTTGCTATTACTTTTTTTCAAACTGTTGACGTCAGACGCAGTGTCGTCAAAAATAGGCATCTGGTGATAAGAGAATTTTAAGACATGAGAAAAATAAAGAATTTAATTATCAGGAAAACATGACTACCCAGTTAAAAATTGTTGATTTGGAATGTGATAAGGAATTGAATGGCAATCTGGGAATTACAAATGTTTTGGCCGAAAGAAAAGGAAAAAGAAAAGAAAAAAAGGATTTTGTAAACACGAGGGCCAGTATAGCCACACCCATACTGCCGAGAGATCATAGGCTAAGAAGTAGCATGGGTAATAGGTGGAGGTGAATAAATGAGAAAGACGAAGAAGTTGTTAACACCCATTGAGGGGATTGGTATGAGATACCAATGAGAGAGAGGAAGAGACTAGGAAGATAACTTTCCTCCGACCTTCCCTCACGGATGAGGTAGGAACCCCGAAGTGGAAAGTGATTAATCTTCCAAAAATGGGAAGTAACTAATTTTCCTGGCCTAAGAACAAAGATAATTCTTGTTGGGAATTAAGAATTGTCAAAGAACCCTAACCACGACAGGCCCCACCCCGGAGTTGGTCGGTGTCCATATAAACGGCCGTCTCGAGGCAGTGAGAGTTTTTTGTTTTGTTTTCCACGTCCTTTTCGACTTAGTCTTCTTACCAAAAGCAGGTTTTTATGGCGAACGACTTAAGATACCATAACTCGCTTAAGAAACGCAAAAATTGTCACAAATCCATAGAAACGGTCCGGGAGAGAAACACACTCCTGTATTTAACAGATAGATAAAGATAATTGTTATTTCTCAACATATTTGAACTTCGTGAGTTTGTCTTATTATTTCTTTTACTTACGCTTGTGCGGTATCACCTTTAACCCGGATTCAGCTAGCACTACGGCCCGACGCCTGATTGATTTCGTCTACTTCAGGTCAAAATCACAAAGCGGGTAGGTTAGACTAGATAAAATCAGTTACTTCGGTGACCAAGCATTGCAGGCGAGATGAGAACGACAGAGCTGGTATCGAACCGGAAACGACCAGATCGACTGAGACACAGGCTGGTGGCAGCGACAAAACGCTGGTGGAAGAAACCTTACAGCTTCGCGCCGCAACTGGGAGTTGACCACGGGCTGACGGCGCGGTGTCACATATTTGACCCTGAACTAACCACTCACATATTGGTGGGTGGCACAGAAGCTACTCAATGAATAAGGCTTTTTAGCACATAATTAATTAAAGAAAATAGATACAAGTGTATAATACTGCTGGGCACATATTATAAGACAAATTAACATTGTCTATTGAAAATCACAAAGTACTCCACAGTATGACATATTACATAATAATATAGCTAAATTGTTCAATAAAATTTCCTTATGAAGTAAATGAAGATCTTATTTGATGTCAAAATCATTTATCAATAATGTGATTTTGCCGTGCATCTTGTATATATATAATTTTTAAAGATTCAGTAAATTATAACTGTTATAAGTCTATGCTATAAGGCTTTCATTGGTCACCAGAATGAAAATCAAACGCTACGATTTGAACCTAAAATTAATCTTCTAAACACCTTTCATATATATATATATATATATATATATATATATACAGCGTGCCAAATTATTATCGAGATATCATTTTTTTCTAATATTTCAAAAACCCTCCAATCAATTCATACAAAATTTTCACACAATATTGGCAACACAGACCCGCGCAATCACTGAAATTTTCTTACTTATCTGCTAAATGTAAACAAACTGGCGCCGTATTTGTTATCACCACGGTGATTTGAGAGTGCCAAATTATTAGAAAAGTGTAAGAATTTAGTGAAAAGATGGGCCGTAAAAGCTGTTTAAGTGATGCTGAAAAAAAAACTATCACCTCAGAACTCTCAAAAGGTAAATCTACCCTAGAAATTTCTAAAAGTTCACCGCTGACCCTACAAAGCACGCAAAAGGGCAGATAAAAGCAAGCCGAAGGTTATTTCACGTCGTCTCATGTCATGACTTAAACGAGCGGCCACGAAGAACCCTGGATATACCAGTCAAGAGCTTTTCAGTCGTATTGGGGATCCTACTGTGTCTAAAATTACTCGGTGTCGGTATCTGAGGGAAATAGCAACAACAGTCAAACCTGTATCGAAGCCTCCGTTGACGAGAAATCACATTCAAAATCGATTGAAATGGGCCGAGGACAATATGAAGATTGACTTCTCTAAAGTTTTGTTCACAGACGAAACTTGAGCAACACTTGATGGGCCAGATAGATGGTGCAAAGGCTGGGTAATGAACGGACAGAATCGCCATCAGCGTTTGAGACGCCAACAAGACGGTGGAGGCATAATGATCTGGGGTTGTAATATTGGAAAAACGTTAGTGGGTCCATAGAGAGTACCAGATGGCGTCAAAATGACTGCTGAGGCATACATAGCGTTTATGAAGGAGCATCTTGAACCGTGGATGAAAAGGCAAATACTTACCTTCAGAAGGGCAATTGTTTTTATGCAAGATAATGCTCCCTCACATGCTGCTCAGAAGACTACTGAGTATGTGAAACAGTTAGGCTTCGATGGATCTCGAAAAATGAAGTGGCCAGCAAATTCTCCGGATTTGAACCCAATCGAAAACCTTTGGAACATCCTGAATCGAAGACTGTACGCCAACGGACGACAATTTAGGAGCAACGCTGAGTTGTGGGAAGCAATTCCTGTCATATCTGGCGGCATTACATCCTACAATTAACAAATTCTATGGATCGTAGACTTCTTCAAGTTATTTCAAAACAGGGAAAGCACATTCCCTATTAATTTGTTCATAACCTTTGTTTTTATTTGTTATTGTTTGTTTGATTATCTTATTTATTAGGTTCTTTTGATCATAAACATTCACGTGCAACATTAATAAACGTTTTGTTTGCTCAATTCTGGGAATTTTACTAAACCTTTCTAATAATTTGGCACTCTCAAATCACCGTGCTGATAACAAATATGGCGTCAGTTTGTTTACATTGCGCAGATCAGTACGAAAAATTCAGTGACTGCGCAGGTCAGTATTGCCAACGTTGTGCGAAAAATTTGTGTGAATTGATTGGACGGTTTTTGAAATATTAGAAAAAATTATCTCGATAATAATTTGGCACTGAGTGTATAATCAAAGAGCTATCTGTCTCTTCCGTTTTAATTTGGTAGTTTCCAATATTATTTTATCTGTTCATAAAATACATTGGATTATATGATTTGTAGAGGCTTCTTGAATTCAAGTGCTCATCTCGCAGATAAATGTTTCTTAACGATAATCAAGTTACTATACTAACTCAGTGATTGAAGAGACCAACTTCTAGAGTTGGATATTATAAAATTAATTTCTATATTTCCTGTCTTTCTGATATGCAATTGGGATTCTTCTTTTTCACTATATCTATGCAGGGGGGGTGCCT
This sequence comes from Acanthosepion pharaonis, assembly GCA_903632075.3. Lineage (NCBI taxonomy): Eukaryota > Metazoa > Mollusca > Cephalopoda > Sepiida > Sepiidae > Acanthosepion > Acanthosepion pharaonis. Next base: position 3,016,798 of record CAHIKZ030003813.1, read on the forward strand.
ATTTATATGGCCCTTTACCAGACTGAATATCATAAAAATGTTGAAATGGGCCCAAATGCAGTTATTAAGTTCAAAGCAAAGGGAACAATAATATAAAATATACATGTTACATGTAAATATGTATTAAGTTCGTTAAGCTAGTCGCAAAAGCCAGTTAATCGTAGGTTCCAGCTTTACACTGTTTCCCTAACATGTGATTATCTACAAAGATAAGATTGGTATTTGTTTTTTTAGCATAAAAATTGTATTAGAAATAATCTATATCCCAATGAAATCTTACAAAACCAACTACACCAGTAGCCGTTGAATCATTTGCTATGCCGCATTTATAAACTGTCTCAGTAAATAAATACATATAACAAAACGTCTTCTACGTACTCAATAAATCGTTCGAAGCAAACACACACACACACACACACACACACACACACACACACACACACACTATATATATATATATATATATATATATATATATATATAGGTAGTAATCCGTTGGTTTAATCCAAGCATGTCCTATTAACACAACATAGAAATTGAAAAAAGAGCGCCCCATGTTTATTTTCAATAAATAGAGAAAATTTTATTTGCAATTAAGATAACTTTAAATGACCATTTCCACCTACGAAGTTCTAATTTTAAAATTCGTAGTGATATCAGTTTGTAGTGTAATTTTATTTGGAGAAATGAAGAGAGAAGGTGTGTTATTGGGGACCTATTGGGAGGTAAGGGGCAGAAGAAGGCATCGTTACTGGAGATCACATTATGGTGGTAGGAGACCCTGGGTAGGGAAGGTAGGGGAGACCGATGGGCTGACCTATATCCTAATGGTCACACGGTCAAGATTTAATTCCACGGGAATTCATGGAAATTAACGAAAACGGGAAAGAACAATCAAGAGATGACATTCGTAGCGAAAACAGAAGAAGAGTAATCAGGAGGAGAGCAGATAGCGATTGTACTTTCGAGTTCACTTCATGCAAAGCAGTTAAACCACCCAGACGCAAGGAATTACTGGCTGGGGAAGAGTTAGAAACAGGAACGAGGAAAGTTGCGAAGTAGCGAGAACAGAGGATGAGTAATCAGGACAGCAGATATCAATTGACATTGAATTTAAATTTTTGGAGATTCCAATTGGTTGGAAAGTGTGGAACTAGAAGGGAGTTCCACAAGCTAGAAGTGCGAGAAAAGAAAGTGTTAGCATAGAATTTACGTTTAGATATAGCCAGCTCAACTGTAAAGATATAGTTATAGATGTAGCTGACGAAATCACTTTATTGCAAACATTAATACTGAAATATTAATATTAGAAATATTAAGCCATCTACTTTCAAAGAGACACTTGAGTTAGGAAATCAAATCTACCTAGTTTACAAAACGAAATATGCATTTTTAGTATAGTCAATGTAGAAATAATCTTGAGAAACGTATTTTACTCTGAAGTAATGGCCACCGTCACAAGCTGAAGGGTTAGTGTCTTGTCACAATTCTGTCATCTGTAGATGTCAGTCACGTTCAGTCATTCAAAGCCAGGTGTCTGTGAGAGCAGAGGAGGAGACAGTCCAGAGAAAATTGGCACGAGAAAATAGCGAGATAGATTTAACTTTGTTGCAAAGAAAAAGAAGTAAGAATTGTCCAAAGACAGCTGTCGCTTTGTCTTGTATCAAGTATTCAATATCGATAACAAGTTCTACATCTATAATATTTCTTTTTTTTTTCTTTATTTAGTCTTTGACAAGTCTTTTCTGTTGCGCAATATATTGTCTCCATCGCCACCGGAGATGTAATGCTGATGCTGGTGATGATGATAATCATGACCATCATTTTCATTTTGCTAGTATATTTCATCGTTGAAATGTTAGTTGCTTCTATTTGAAGCTTTTACACTGTCTATTCAGGTTTTGGGTGATCATGACTCTCCGCAATTTATTATCCTTTGTTTCTTCCGTTAATATCCCTGCTAGTCTCTTTCTGGTCATTAATTCGCACATCCAGCCACTTATTAAATTCCATATTCTATTTACTAACAATATTGAGTTTATTACTCTATTCCATATGGTAATGAAATTAGCATATTCAGTTTATTAACCATATTCAATATATTACCTTGACATTTCATTATAGATTAGCAAACAGCATGCATGCGCATAGGGAACTAATTCAGTGAATATGCACTAATAGAAAGGGGCGTAAAGTAATTCTGAGAGAATTGGAAACCCTACCGGGATTTAGCATTGGTGGCCTCAATCTAAACAGCGTAAGATACGGAGAGGACATAGTATTGATAACAGACACGGAAATGAAATGAAAAAATCTCCTACAGAAAATAGCGACGGAGAGTGAGAAGAAAGAACTAAGCATAAACTCCAAAAAGACAGTCAGTAATAGGATGAGCCCAAAATGCGTTTGAAGGTCGGGGACACTAGAATCAAGCAGACGCTTAAATAACTAGGAAGCGTCTTGACAGAGGACGGTAAGTGCGACACTGAGATCCATAGTCGTATTGAGATGGCCAAGGACACATTCCAAATGCTGGGCAGAGTACTGCGAGACAGCAGGATTTCTTTGGTAATAATGAAAAGAATATTGAACTGTTACGTGACATCTGTCCTTATTTACGTCAGTGAATGCTGGACGATCTCCTCAAAGATGAAGAAGAGACTCGAGGCGAGAGAGATGTGTTTCTACAGCAGCGTGCTAAGGATATCGTGGGCCGTGTGTGTGAGCAACGATGAGGTTGCAAACAAGGAGGATGTTTATACTTAACATCAGGAAGAGGCAGCTGAAGTTTCTGAGAGACATAATGAGGAAGGAGGGCCTGGAGAATCTGATACTCACGGGTCGAATAGAGGGAAAGAGAGACAAGAAAAAACAACGCGTGAATAAGCTGGCGGACCTAATCAAGTGGATGACAGAACGTGATCTGGGGGAGGAAGCAGACGGAAGGAACTTGTTGAGAGCTGTAAGTGATAGAGAGAAATAGAGAACTATGATCGCCTACCTCCTAAAACGACATGACACGAAAAAAAAAAAAAAGAAAGAAATCATGTTTAATAAATTAAGAGATTTAATTATACTTTGTTTGCACAATATTTTGATATAAAAAAATTGAAAATGTATACCCTTAAAAAACATCTGTTATATACAGAGACAGAGGTAGCGGTAAAAAAAGGAAAAAAGAAAAAAAAAGTGTGTACTTTTTC
>CAHIKZ030003813.1:3022500-3040000 GCA_903632075.3 Acanthosepion pharaonis
CACAAAGACATATAAAAAAATATGTGTTCAAATCCATATAACGTTCATTGAATGAGGAAATACACCCAGATATATGAAAGGAAAGTAGAATACAAAATATCCTTGAATGTGTTGAAATTTTACGCTTGAGAAGGATTACTAATTTATTTCGAATAGCAAAGCATAACAATTTATACACATATTCCAATAAAATCAGTTATAGTCCGTATAAACAGAACTGGAAATAAACATTTGTTTATGCAAATTGTCTTCAACTTAGAAAAGTATATTCTTGCACACACACACAACTACACACCTCAGAACATTGATTTAGTATAAAATTTGAACGGTGTGCGTGAACAGGTTGTTGTATGAACTGATAAAGCTATACCTTGTGCTACGCTAACCTATACGGATATCTAAATAAAAAAAATACGATCAAAACTAATGTATTGTAATTCTGTTTGTACCTTCGTTAGATATCACGACCGTTATGACCTATCAATCCCTCATAAATAGTGGACAATTCCATTTCTATCGTATTAAAATATCGAAAAGACATATTAGAGACGCTACTTGGCTTCAGTGAGAAAATGAAAGAAAGAAGACAGAAGAGAACTGTTTAACATTTACTGCCAATACCTCGTGAACAATTTAAATATTCCGTTTTGATCATGTGGATAGATAAAAAAGACCTATCAGAGATGGTACTTGGTTTCAGTGAGTAAATGAAAAGAAAGAAAGAAGGAATTAAAGACGCCTTTAACGTCTGTTTCAGTGAAAAACCTTATCAATATTTTCATTTCCACCGCCTTACTTCTTTAAATAACGACCAACATTCACATTTATGATATCAGTATTTTATTAAAGTTGTTAAGCTCACAAATTTAACGATGCGATAGGGGAATTTCTAAGGTTATGTTATTATAATACAACTCACCATGAACTCATTCAATCATTTCATGCGAAAATTCAAATAGGAAAATGTTCACAGATACTTCTAGCATGCTTATAACACACTTATCACTAGAAACGTTGTACACAAGCTCAAATGTACATCAATGTTTATTGAAAACAATGAAATTAACATTTAAAACTCTTGACAACCAAAAATTAAACAAAATTTACCTTTTAGCAGGGTTAGAATGCTTAGCAGCTCTGAAGCAGGTAGAGACAACCTTTTTCGATTAGTGGACCGTTCATCAGAAGGCGGGCCGCACTACTAAAATGACCCAAGTGATTTTCGTAGCAGGTACTTCAGCTACTTTCTCTACAGAAGACCATAGACGTTAGCATATACCTTAGAAATGGCAGGAAATTTATATATTTTTTTTAAAATTATAATTAAAAATGTGAAGTCTTGGAATAATATCACTGATTATTACATTTTGTTGTCTGGGATTTATTTCTAATTTATTCATTTGAAAATGGTAACGTTACTGTTTTAGAGAAAGAAAACCACTTATGAGCGTTTCCTGTTTCAAAAGCTAGAGGTGTTTACACGTATGATCTTCCTTAGTGAAAATAACCAATGGTTTAAAATGCTGACAACATTAGTTTACTCGAAAGTTTACAAAATTCAAGAAACATTGTACTTAATCATTGTTTATGTATGTGGCTATGTATGAGAGAGTGTGTGAGTGAACAAGTGAGAACGAAACAAAATAAAATTTTAAGGAAACTTAATTTCCTTATAAACGTAAGAGTGCCATTCTGAAAGCCCAAACGCATGTGGCCCGCGGTACTCAGTTTGCCTGTAACTGGAGGGAAGATGTAGACATGGGTAATTAAGTGAACGTCTACCCGGGTGGTTAGCTAACTGGATAGAATTTTCGTCAGAAGGGCTGACATAGATCTAGTACATTGACCCACATTCCACTGGTTAGGCTTTTCGGACCACAGATCTTTCTCTGTCAGAGTGACGTTAGATTGTAGGCCTAGAATAACTGGATACTGAAAATTAAATCTTTCATTACTGGACAGGCGGGACTTCTCGGAACATCTACATACCGTAGTGAAGCGGGAACTAGTTAGTGCGATTATTGGGAATAGGCGTTGGGAGAGGCTTAAGGATAGGATTAGGTCCTTCACCACTGATTTTGAGAAGCGTCTTACACTACATAAAGCTACAAGGTGAAGACTCTTGGAGATAGCCTTACCCGGGATGTGGGTGGGTGGATCCCCTAGAGATAGCGCTAGTTAGGAAGGCCCTGGATCGTTTGGCTAGCAAACGCTACATGGACCAGGTTATTAGATATAAGTTAAGACGTTTTCTGAAGCTGTTAACATGGGCGCAGAATTGCGCAAGGAAGAGATCCACTGAGTATCCGATCTTTACATTCGATAGTTCAAAACTCCGGATGAGCGTAATCAGAAGTCGACCGACAACATGTGTGAGGAGATTCGGCGGCATTTCGTGAGCCGGTTTACCAAGGAATCTGGTCTCTGTGACGAAGAGTTTCGCAACTATTTGTCTGAATTTCTCGGCTTTGGCTGACGTAAGCGGCTAGCTGTGAGGGAGAAAGGGCGAGGTCTACGTGACATTGAAGAAGGAAGAGGCAAGTCTCACGGACTTGATGGTTTGCCCTATGAGTTCTACTTGAGGCTGTCGCACATCCTTATTATTTTGACTGCCGAGTTCAACACCTGGTTCAGTCAGGGTTCCGTCGGCGACAGGATCACCAGGGATGTGATCATGCTGTTGAAAAAAAGTAAGGGTATCTGGCGAGATTTAGATGATAACACGCCCACAACTCTGTTAAACCCAAAGTTAGAGATTTTTGCCAAGATCCTGACGCAGCCTTTCCTGTCAGTTGCCAAGATTCTATTGGGACTTGAAAAGACTTGTGCTGTGAAGGGCAGAAACCTGGAGGGCCTAAACGACGACGAGGAAGCTGTCTGATTAATGTGGATCAGTCCAAGGAATTTGATAGGGTCTCCTATCGCTCCGTGGTTTCTCTCCTGCAGGTCCCGGATTCGAACCCGACTTCTGCCGGTGGATTAGCTTCCTGTATCGCTTATCCAGTGCTGTGGTAATGGTTAACAGGAACCGGTCGCGCGATTTGGCATTGTCTCGGTCGGTTCGTCAGGGTTTTCCACTGTTGCACATCTTTACTCTTTGGCGTTGAAGCCTCTCCTTCGTTGTGTGATGGGCAGGGCATGCAGTCCGATCCTACGATCTGTTTCTGGTGGGGCTCAAGCCAGGTTTTCCGCGTACGCCGAAAACTTATCTACTTTCGTGACGTCTCGCAGCGTCATTGAGTTGGTACTAAAGGCGATTGATCGGCAGGAAAAGGTCACAGGGGTCAGGAGTAAACGCGACAAGTCTCCAGGCTTGTGGTTAGGTGCCTGGAAGGGGGTCGATCTTCCGGGACCCTTTGGCTGGACGGACGGTACTGTCCGCATTCTTGAAGTGTAGGTTGGACCCAACCTCCAACTGGAGAAAAATGGTCAGAAGTACAGGCATAGGTCGGCGCTTCGCTAGAGACTTGGCGCTGAAAGAGGTTGTCCGTGAAGGGCGAGGCTGATCCGTGTGCCACTTATGTCTTTCCTCTTGTCCTTTACCGCTTGTCTGTACTTCATCTCTCAGGGGAACGTAAGAAAGCGATTGAGCGATTGCTCTCCTCCCTCTTGTGGTGAGGACGCAAGCATTACGTAGACAGAGAAGTCTGTGCCCAACATCCGGGTCATGGGTTGTTGGTGATCCCGCACTTGGCAAGTCACAAACACACCTCGTGCTTAGCTTTATTATGCCGTGCATTTACATTTTGATGAGCGCTTTCCCTTTCCTTACTTTCATTCCTCGGCTATCGCTAATTGACCGCCTTCGTAAGCCTCGGGATCAATTGAGATCACTGTTATTTCTCGGTCAAGTGACCTTTCTCGGCTTATGAGGTTCTTCTATCATGAAATAATGGAGGGGGCGCGAAGAATCCGCAACGCGGCTGGCTCGGCTTGCACTTGGGCGCCAACGGCCGAATACCTCAGCAACTCGGAGTTTCCGCTTACCTGGCGATTGGTTCGGAATAGGCTATCTTTCAATGACAAGGCAGATTTGCCAGACTGTCAACGACGCCACCTTGGCTTAGAGGAAACGGCTTTTCAAGCCTTTTAACATTGTCCTCGGGTCCGCTCCCCCCATGGGACCATGTCGACGAGTTGACGGCTCCTTGTACAACTAGTTAATGTGAGTAAGTATCATACCTGGCCTGTTCCTGGCTTTTTCTTTGGTTATTATTCAAGTCGAGATTCCCACCCTCCCCAGTTTTTTGCACCTTTTTTTCATCTCAATTGGATCAGCTTTTTACTTTGCACATTTCCGTATTTATTTTATCTTTTTCACTCCCTTAACGAGATAGCCTCTGGATTTTGTTTGAAGACTGAATATCGCGGCCTCTCTTAATTCTTTTGATGGTTTGACGAGTCCAACTAACATCAATTATCCTTATTTTTGTGTATTTGCTTTTGATATTTTAGTCTGTTTTTTTGTTCATCCCCTCCAACCTCATTGCGTATCATCTATAGAATTTTATGTTATTTAAATTTTTATTTCTTGGGGTGTTTTTGTAGGTTCCCTAATATTATGTAGTATTGTGGTATATAGAGGCTTGAATCTGATTAGCCAGCTATAAGATAGTAAGTGACGACCAGCCTCAACCCATTCCCCCATTTTCGGCCTTGTGACAAAATTGTATTTTATATGCAATAAATCAATTTTAAATCCTACGTGTCAACGAGTTTGGACGTAACCCCTCCCAAAAAAAAATCAACAAAAAACAAAACACTTATCTTCTCTCTCTCTAATGTACCTTTAAATTACGACTCATGGGGTTAGGAAGAACTTATACCGAATAGTTTCTGAAAGAAAAAAAAAGTTTTCACGTAAAAAAGGCAATGGAATATACACGAGGGCTAAAATGTTAACAGAAATTGTATGTAAAGCCATTTAAAAAAATTCTTTTCATTTTTGCTAAAGAAGATGCTTCGTCCAATTGACAACTTGTCCATTGCAAAAAAAAAAAAAAAAAAAAACTGAACAAGGACACTATAGGCAAAGGCAATTTACGGCAAGAGTCTAACCTTACGCAAAAATGGTTTTATCAGGGAATTTAGTAACTAACTAGAAAAATGCTTATTCGAAATTTTCAAAAGCCAGTCGACCCAACAAAGAACCTGATACTACAGTGTAACCCGGATATAAGAGTCTCTTATATCCGGGTTTCTCTTATATTCGGGTATGGTCTATTTTATGTACATTAACACAGGCTCTAATTTGGGACCAGAGAAAATCTCTCTTATATCCGGGTTACACTGTACATACAAAACATCTTTTTTTTGTCAATAATAGAAGATGACTACTACATTTACGAGGAATTGAAATTCGATAATGAAGAGGAGCAGGAAAATTTGGAAGTCGTAATAAAGAAATTTTTTTGTTGGAATAAACCATGAAGTGTACGATGCTTACCAATTTCATCTTCGAAAGTATGAATAGTGGCACATGTTGGGCTCCGGTAGTGAACAAAAGGCTGAAGTCTTGGGGAAATGTAAGACAGGCTAGTTCAAGACCAAATAGTTATAGCAGTTAAAGATGATACAATCAGGGAAAAGATTTCAAAGGTTAAAAGTCTGAACCTAGACAAATATATAGACATGGGCAGGGCCTATGTAACTTCCCACCTACAAAACCAAAATATTTGTTTAGGCACAAGTGCAACAAAAGCAAACGTTAGCAGCGTAACACAAATATAAAAAGAAGCCTAAAGATAAATTATGCCATAAAAGTGCAAATAAATGTATACGCTGTGGTAATATTTCATCTCAGACTCAAACGACTGTTTAGTCCAAAATGCAATTTTCCGAAGGTGTTCAAAAAAGGACATTATTCAATAATGTGTAGGATTGAAAAGTCCTAAATTCGAGAAATGATGGAGGAAAAACTAAACTACGTCATTCGTTTTATTAATACTAACGATAACATTAACGCGGTCATGGATGAAACCTGGCAAGCTGAAGTTAAAGTTATTAGGTTGGTGCAAAAATAATGACGTAATAATGTCGTTTTTGACGTTAAAATACGTCAAAAAACGACATTATTACGTCATTATTTTTGCACCAACCTAATACTACAAAGCTATGTAGTAAACTAATTTATTTCAAATTTGATAGTGGAGCAGATGTAAAGGTAGTCCTCAATAGTTATTTTAAAAAAAAAAAAAAAAACTCACCAATTAATTAAAAATGGAGTTATCGGTCGTGTGGAAGGTTTATTAGAAACGCCAAAAGCAAAGACTAAACAGGATTTGTTTGTTACTGAAAATTTGAGGCAACCATTATTGGAGGAACTAGCAATAAAAGCTCTTAACCTACTGAGTAGGGTGAATGAAGACAAAGAATTTCCAGAACTATTTACAGTTATTGGCAGACTCCAGAATATATATAAAATATATTTAAGAGTTTGCGCAATCAGTGCCTATAGAAGCTCCTCGACGCTTGCCATGAAAAAAAAAGTTCAGGAAATGTTACGGCGTTGAGAAAAAGAAAATATTATTCGTCCGATAAAAACACATAAAATAATAATAATATCACCAGCAGTCGTTGCAAAACTTGCTTCACCAAGGTCTGTTCTAAGTAAGACACAGTGAAATTCAACGGCGAAATACTTTTCACCTTAGGCGAAGGACGTAAATTTTGTTGATGATGACTGAACTGCCATCATCAAGAAAATTTACCAAACCACAAACTTCCAATACTCTGTAGTGTCAATCAAGACCTGTTTCGGATGTCAGTTACTCGGAGAAACCGAGTCCAGCTGAATTGTCAAGGGATCAACACAAATAACTGAAATTGAAAAGCCGATTGTCAATGGCAACAGTACGTCAGTTTAAACCCGATATGGTCACAAGATTCGACCTCCTGATAAACACTCATATTGAAAGGACTTAAAAAAAAAATGGGATGTTCAGTAACCCACAGTTACTTCCCTTTTCAAGAAATGGTATCGACCTTCGCTGTGCATGCGGGGGTGGGGCAGATTTTAAATTCTTCGCGTTAACACGTTTGGACGTCGAAACAAATGAAGAAAGACATCATCTCCCGTTCTTGCAATTGAATACAGTTAAATTACGTCATAGTAACCACGAGTTACACGAGATTAAAAATTAAATACTTCATTTGAAGTTAAATTTTAATATCAAATAGAGTGAAGGGTTTAAAAATTAATTCTTTATTAAATGTTTAACTTTAATTTCGCTTTTCTTCGTAATTGCAATTGATATCGTCTAATTCAACCTTAACAAAAAGCGGGGTACAATACGTCACCGAATTTTTCCTATCACGCGTATTGTGGCGTATTCGAAATATTACATAGTTCGTGTTCCCTAATGTCTTTTAAGAGTCACTTTATGGGTAGGTATCATAAAGAATGGTGATTTTAAAAAAATAAAATAAAATAAAATAAAATTATGCGCGAAATAAATGTAAACAAAATACGGAGATACGGTTGCATATTTTCTTTAAGATTTCTCGAATACACCGACCGATAGACGTAATTCGGATTGTTTAACATAAAAAAATAAAAATGGGGCGTCTATTTTGAACACGTGTATCAATTATTATATCATTTAAAGTAATAAAATGTCGGAATAAATATATCTCTTTTCTCTCTGATATATATATATATATATATATATATATATATATATATATATATATATATATATATATATATATATATATATATAAAGAAATAATCACACATAGAATCAATCAGAAGTATTAATGCGATTATTGGCAACATCCATCGCTAGAAAACATAATATATGCATTAAAATACTGTTCATCCATAGTGCGAGTTGATCTTCGTTGTCTGTAGTTTTCAGTTTATTTGATGTTAAAATGTAGTACTTTGTATGTAAATTAAATGCTGCCTTATATATATATATATATATATATATATATATATATATATATATATATATACACACACACATACAACACTAATATTCCATGGTTATAATTTATTACATTAGAATCTTAATCACGATATCGTGATTACGATTCAAGTGTAATAAATTATAACCAATGAATATTAGTGTTTGAGCTTTTTATATTATATTCTTGCTGTGTCTTGTACATTGAGCTTTACCTGGATTCTATACTTTGATATATATATATATATATATATATATGTATGTATGTATAACATTTTAATTTTATCGTTATGTTTCAATTATCTATCACTTAAATCTGGAATAAAATCCCTGAGATTTCAACAATATCTCATGTATACAGACTTTTGCTAATATTAATTATCTTATCGATTGTAAATGATTAAAGTAAGAATAGTATCCAAGAAGCAATTAATGGCCGCGTAGGTAGAAGTTATTTGTTTATTTGTTTTTGTTTTGTTTGTTTTTTTTTGTTTTTTTTTTTGTTAAGAAAACTATCGCGTCTTATATGATATTCATCCGAATCGCCTGCGTCCATTGAGAATTAAAATTCTAAGACCAGGATTCATATAATTTAAATCTTTTAGAATATTTTCTTTCACCTTTCAATGTAAAAAAAAAATCCTTTTAAATAGCTTTATTCTAATAAAACCGTACACACATATATGTATAAACACGCACGAAAATGTACATTCATACAGATTCCACATTCCTATAAACATTTGGTAAAGCGAGGGTGAAAAGCAGTTTGAGAAAATGTGGGGAAAAACTAATTGGAAAAGAAAATGAAGAAAAAGTACTGTTTTAGTAAATCGTTGCAATTTGAAAGTCTGCAAGAAATATTTAGTGTCTAGGTATATTAAGCCTTAGTGCACGCATGTTGATTAATCGTTTCCAAATCGATTTCCCTCAAAGAAATATATATTTTTTATTATTGCCATTTTTACAGACAAATGTAATTAACTGCGCATTAACACAACTGTAGTACAATTACATAAGAACTGAATAGCAACTAAGAAGACATGTGTATACACAAAGGTAGAAACGCATTGTCAGTAATATATTCTTGGCAAAAGCATAAATGAAAACACACCATCATTTTATGATTTGTGACAGGAATACAAATTGATGGAAATTCGACATTTCAGATAAAAACAAATATTTGTTATTAACTTTTGACAATCAATTTTTTCAACTTAATTTAAATCACTTTTTATCGTAACTTTTAAGTTATCATTCAACAATTGTTATTAAACAAGGTAGACCGGGAAATTTTGAAGGCACGTAATGAAGAAGTGGAGCTTGGAAAATTTGATCCTCAGAGAACAGATTGGGGGAAAGATAGACAGTGAAAAACGGCGCGTAACATATTTGGCGAGCTTGAGTAAATGAATGGTAGAACAGGGTTTGCGGAAATAACAAATAGACAAAACTTATTAAGAGCTACAAGAGGCAGGAAGATGGGGAGGACCATGATCGCCTAGGTTCTGATGAGACACGACACATTAGAAAAAGAAAAGTGAAAAAAAACCTCCGGCGTGACATGAATATGCATTCTTTCTTCTGACGGAAGCCTGACTTAATGTCTCAGCAAATTTAACTTTGAAAGCCACTAGTTACAATTTTTAATATACTCCAACGATATGGATTTCAATTTTCATTTTTCCCTCGAAAACCCAACGCTGACATGTTCAATATTTTTAAAACTATAATGAATGGTTATCATCTTTCATTTTTCTTTTATGTGCTGTGTCGCTTCAGAACATAGGCGATCATGGCTCTCCACATCCTCCTATCCCTTATAGTTCTCAATAAGTTTTGACGTTTTGCTACTTCCTCCTCTTCTGCCATCGACTCGCTTAAGCACGCTAAGTATGTCACGCGTTTCTTCCCCTTGTCCCTCGTTACCTCTATCCGCCCTGTTAGTATCAGATTTTCCAAACATTCCTTTCTCCTTGCGTGTACCAGAAATTTCAGCTGCCTCGTCCTGATGCTAAGAACAAGTTTCCTCTTTGTTTACCTTCTTTCCAAAACCTCTTTGTTGCTCACATGTTTGGTCTATAGCATCTTCAGCCTCATTTTGTAGAGTCATACCTCCGTTGGCCCGTACAACATTCGCCGCCGTAAAGGAGGACAGATATCACGTAGCAGTAAATACTCTTTTCTTTGTTGCCAAAGTAACCTACCTGTCTGGTAATACTCTGCCTAGCTTTTGGAATGCGTCTTTGGCCATCTTAATACGTCTTCGGATCTTAACGCCGCATTTACCGCCCTTTGTCAGAACACTTCCCAGATATCTAGATTTCCACACCTGCTTTATTTTAGTCTCCCCAAACTGTAAATTTCATTTCGAGCTCAACTTTTTGCTGATGATCATCCATTCTGGCTTCTTGTAGTTTATGCTTAGTCCCTTCTTCTCGCTCTCCTTCGCTATCTTCAGTTGAAAGTTCTGTAATTCCCTTTAGTCTGCTGAAATATCATAATATTATTCTGAATTTTATTTAATAGTAGCAATTGCCAGTTATTTCTTTTTACTTAGAATTTCTCTTTGGCGAAATGAAGATCTGGAAGTTGAAATAAAAATAGGTTATATAGGATGGCAAGTACTAATTAATAAATACGTAACGTAAATTATTCAGTAAAATCGCATACATAATGTTAGTATATAAAAAAATATGTTACTCATTTGCAGTATGTTAGAATGGATCAAAACATTCTGTTTTAGTTAAATTACCTAAGAAACATACTTAAAATATACAAAATATAAAACTATAAATATAATATATCAGTTTCAAAGATATGATATTATAAAAATATCGGGTTATCGAACATTAATTTGGTGTTTTTTTAAAATTTTGTTTCATTTTGTGTAGGTGAACGCTACAGAAATTGTATTATTCTGTCGATGTTCCGTAAGAAATAGATTACAAAATGTGGGATACTGTATGGCTAGAGATAATATTACTACTCTCATTTATTTCATGCCTACAAACATTCACAAATCCACAAAATATAATATATATATATATATATATATATATATATATATATGTGTGTGTGTGTGTGTGTGTGTGTGTGTGTGTGTGTGTATGTGTATGTTTGTGTGTGCGTGCCTGTGCGTGCATGTGTGAATGAATGAGGAAAAGTTATTACCTTGTTTGTCGTCTTTGATAAAACATGTCTAAAAGAGGGACTAATGACTGCATTCACGACACACACACACATATCTATCTATCTATCTATCTATCTATATATATATATATATATATATATATATATATATATATATATATATATGTTGTGGTACGATCCACCTAATTTGCATAGTGGAGTACCGACCATATAAATATGGTTGGTACCGGGGAGCGAGGCATAGGGGATCAAGAGATTCAACCAGAGACTCTGCCCGACTGCGACTCAGTGAACACATTCTCCAGGAACGGTCTTACCAGGAATATACAAAAGACTATATGTAAATACTGTGTACACTTTCTTGTTTCAATACATTTTGTTCTAAGTACATTTTGTGTTGCATTATTATTCCATGCATTAGTCAAGTTTCAACAATATACATATATATATATATATATATATATATATATATATATATATATATATATATGTGTGTGTGTGTGTGTGTATGTGTGTGTGTGTGATAGCTGAAAAGATGAAGAAGTCCAGAATGTAAAACATTTCTACTGCAAAACGCATCACAATCTACTCCTTAAGACAAGCAAAAACATTTTTGATAATGGTTAATACTTTAGCCGAAAGTGCTTGGATTCACAAATCCTTTTCGCAGTTTTTACACAGTCTATGTCCAAAAACAAACCGCTTGTACGCATACAAGAGAAATATATAAAAAAAGCAAAAAAACTTAAGACTGTGGATCTTAATTAAAGCCATGCTTCTATGAACAGTGTTGATTGACGCTACATAATTACAACCAATGAATTGCACGTGATGACAGGAAACGCATTACTTGAATACCTTAAACAGCAGCAACACCTGAAATGGATATCACATATACCACAAAGAGAAAATATTGATGTTCCAGAGTACTTCAAAAAGCTAAGGAATGAAACCCAAATGAATACTTGAAAGAGCGATAAAAGCTACTGGACATAAGAAACCTATTTTCCTGAAAAATTGTTTTAAGAGATGTATTTTATGTTTTAACTGACAGTAGTACAGGTTGGTCGGTCAATCAATTCCAAATATTTTCTTTTAGGAAAACGGCAATTATTGACATCCATAAAGAAATAAATAGAAATTGCATGAGAGTGGGAAGCAAAAAATAGATATTAAACATTAAATTTCCTGCACTGAACGACTAAGTTGTAATTATATTTTACGAAGATGCACGTTCTTTGCTTTTAATGCTGTCGTCTAGAATAAAATTTAACAACAAAAAAATATAGTTACTTTTGAAAACGTGACATCTTCGCTGATTGTCAAATTCAGTTCAACATATTTAGTTTTTAACAAGATACTTTTAAATCTTTATGTGATGTAATTGTTTGTGGTAATCTATCTTTATTTACGCTGTGTTGAACATTCTTTACATCTCTCATATATACGACTAGCAGCATGGCCCGGCTTTGCCCGGGCTTGATTCAAAAATCGTACGACTCATGCAGCAATCGCTATAACTTGACTTAAAATATTTTTGCCCTACCTTGCTTTTAAAGGAGTGCCCTTTGCCGTGCTGATGGTGCTACATGCCTTACTTCTTACCTATATCACACTGCGATTTTTTTCTAAGCTCTATACTAAACATTAAATCTGTTACGAAAAAAGAACTAAATAAAATGAACACAAAACGATCAGCTTTAAAAAAGGACTCGTAACTGGAAAAACCGAATAAAAACGAATGTTAACAATAACTACTTTTTCACACACAAACCAGTTCTGCGGAATCAGAATCAACGTTGAGTTTAAGCAAGCGAATGAGCCAATTGGAGTAAAGTGCCATGCAGATTTAAATTTTTCCCACTTGTGACGAATGCAGCTATCGATTATTTTGCATGCTAGCATGCTAGTTAACATTCGTGTCAGTCAGCTGTTGGCTCTCACGCTGGCCAATAGAATCTTCCTCCCTATTTGTGGCCGGCAGCTATAGGCTCTCACTCTGGGCAGTAGAAAATGGCCGCAAACTGCATGAAAACTGCCGTAGAAGCATGAAAAGTCGATTATTTCCACTATTGATGGAAGTTGGGAAATACAACGTCGGTCTTGGCCTTCCCGCTAACTTGGAGCATGTGCATGTAAATTTTGGTGCAAATCCGTCGAAAATTGCAGCCGTGCATTCGTTACACACACACATCCTGCCTTTTATAGATAGAGATCTGCTATCATTCTTCAAATTTAAGTTAATTTTTAGAGCACTAACACTAGCTAGGAAAACAATAGCTTATTAGCATTTCACAGAGTTCAATCTGAAGCGTTTCACTTGAGATTAAGTGACAACAAGTCATCTCAACATTGCAGCATTCCTTCAATGTTCTCACAACTGACAATTTATTAAATCTGTCATTCAATGTGACACAAAAATAATTACGTTTTAGCTAATCAAATGACAATAACTATTCCAGAAACTTTGTTTTTTTAATTAATTCACCCCAAGGAAAGCAATATGGCACTAAGACGCAAGGGGTTACTGGGTGTGAAAAAATTTAAAAACGACCGGAAACGCAAACTTAAACAGGGAACAAAGGATAAACCTCTACTCCTGTTCAAAAGAACGGGGATGATTGTGAATCGGACCATTGAACAGATTCCTGTTGTGGAGAATAAAAATAATGTAAATAAATAATTAATAAATAAAATTTCAGTGTTCCGGTGGAGACGTAGAAGTATACAGTTGAGTTAGACTTTAGAAAGAACCAGAAAGCCAATCCTAAACAGAATGCAAGGGAAAAAACCAGCTCTAGCTCAAAAGACGGGAGGAGTGTAAAACGTGTAGTAGTCGAACTTGTCTAATCCTATTAATTTATTAAGTACTAATTTTTAAAATAGTATAGGTTTTTAGATGGTTTTGATTCAGCCTTGAATTCTCAGGTCATACATAATATTCACTCGGATAAATGAGTTGATTCTAGCGCTCCAATTATAATCGGTACTACTGCGATTTTTATGTTTCATGCCTTCTTCATACTATAACTACAGTAATAACAACAACAATAACGAAGACAATAATAATGATAGTGGTGAGATTAAAAATTATTAATATTAATAAAATCTTATATAATTATATTGTATTAGTTATTAAATCCAATAATAAAAATAACTTTTATTGTTATCATGTCTATTTAAAACATATCTATAATTTAATGGAAGAAAGATGTATTAAAGATTACTTAAGAACTGCAGATTTTATGCTGGTAAACACATAGGCAATTAGGTCAGCTTTCCACGTATCATTGGTGTTGCCGTAATGTGGTGTATTATTTAGTAAGCTTATCTTGCTAGACCAATTACGACTGAGTAGTGAGTTCGAACCTCAATAGATGCTCCGCAATGTCGGCTTTGTACCACATCAAAACTACACTCAGAAAATCATTTTTCCTTGTGACACATCTAAGCTCCGCTTGGAAAACCAGCATTCATAGTTTGTGCTGGACGTGCTATTCGATTAATGGAATACATTTGTCATTGAATCATTACAAGTTCCTGCCGTAGAGCAATAGTTAGGAAACTCATTACACTGCATGATTCAATAATATAATGAATTCGATCAACATTGGGCGTTCCAGCACCGTGTATTTATGACGGAAAAAGCTAAATTAATGATAATTATTTTTGTCACCATAAGTGCAATATCTTGAACGCATTCGATAATCGCCAATGGTCTCATAACTGTGATGTTATGCAAGATTAATCTAAGCATTGTGAGAATATGCGCCTTCATTGGAGAGTTGCTTACTAAGCTAGTTTCACAGGCCAATGATATTGAAATGAGATCGATCCATAGGGGATGCTGTACATTTGTGAACTTGTGCTCGATTTGGTTTTATAAATAACCTTATAATTGGCATCATTTGTAGCTAATGTAGTTGCGCTTTTCACTCTAACTCGACTGGTCAATGTTCAAGGCTGGTTAAGCGGAACAGAGACAGCAAAAACTTTCGAATCATATTAGCTCTTATTTGGCCTTGCGTCATACTAAAATAAACGTATTAAATATAAACACTTTAGCCGATGTAGGAAGGTGTGTTGAATGTTCTCGGGTAGCCAAACAAAGAATGGTAAATATGATGCTTGATTATTGGTCAGGTTTTAGAAGTCTGTTGGGCTAATGGCATTTAAGCACCATTTCTGAATAAGTAAATTGTACATATCATCTAAAGTAAAACTAAGATAAAATGACATAAAGAATTATATATATATATATATATATATATATATATATATATATATATAAACACACGCTCTATCTATATATATATTTACGCTATATATATATATATATATATACACGCTCTATCTCTGATATTGAGCACTTTTTTATCTCATAAATATAGCACGCCTTAAGAGTATATTTTTCATATATATATATATATATATATATATATATATATATATATATATATTATAAGAAAATTCGATTTGAATTGTGGATTATAAAATCGAACTATGCATATACTTTGTTGAAATGTATAAGATCTTTCTCTTGAAACAGTTTTTCCGGTAAACAAACAGAAATCCTGCTACGGCTCTTTATAGAGTTGAAGGTTTCATACCTAAATTTGTTAATGTGGAAAGTCAACATCTTAATCATGTCATTATTTTCTCTTCTAATAGACTATGTATTTTACTTGTTATTGCTTCGTGAAATCATCAAGTTGCAGGCTATTTTTTATTAGGTAAATTATTTTATTTTATAACTTTATAAAGCAAGACAGCTGAGTTCGAGAAAGATATTGCTATATAGAGAAATACGAAGCTCGGTCAAAAATTAACGCCCCTTACAATTTCATTTTTAAAAAAATCTTGGGTTTTTCCATAAAGCATAGTGTGCTTCGAAATCCAGCGGGGACTTTATGGTGTTAGTATTTGTCTATATTTCTGTGATGAGGTATTATGTACACTATTTACGTTATTGTGCTCAGTTTGTTGCCATATTTATCACAATGTTTCAGCCATTGTACCCTCCGGTCTTCTTCAGGTCGTTGGAATGTCGAACTGAACCCTTTATTTTTCTCACTAGAGTAGACTGTTCTTGTTGTGCTTAAGGCGGTGGAGAACTTGGAGAGAGGAAGTAACAGGAGATAACTGATAACTGACATCCATTAGACATGGCACGTGGAACTAGATCAGTCTACCACAGTAAGCGAAATAAAAGGTTCAGTTCGACATTCCAACCACCTTAAGAAGGCCGGAGAGTACAACGGCCGAAACATTGTGACATATATGGCAACAAATATGAGGACAATAGTCCAAATAATGTAAATATTTTATGGTGTTAACTGTAATTTACTCGCAGATAATCTTTCAAAATGGTTGTCCAATTGAATACAATTAGAAAAGCAAAAAGCTCTCATTAATATATCAGTATTGGAAAGGAGAATACGCTGAAAACTTTACAAATTGTTGAGTGTTTGGGATTTAATCGCAATAAGGATAGGACTCCGTCGAATTAAATAGCAATCCTAGATCGAATGGAGAAACTGATGTTAGAGACCGGCCCACTATTGCAGACCAACTGATGTTGTCAAAAATGCTAAACAGGCATATTTCTTCATTAACTGACGAATAAACTGTCCAGAGCTTGCATGATTGGCTATCCTCCTTCGTGACCGAGTCGGTTTCGGCAATTTGGATCTAACCACGGTTTCTCTATGCCCAGAAATACGCAGGTTCGTATCCTACCAGGATCCGCATATTTATTCTTGAATAAGATTTAAAGCAAATTCAGGCTGGTAGATGGAAATAAATATAATCTAAATTTTGTGGGAGAATTTTTGATACACCATGTGTATATGTGTGTGTGTGTGTGTGTGTGTATATATATATATATATATGTAGTTGAAATATCACTTTTTTAAGCGGAAACGAACTAATTAGAATTTTGCTGATTTTCTGATGAGTGTCTTTGTTGTAATCTTTCTAGCATATTAGCATGAAGTCTGCAGAACTTTGTCTTCCATACATCAAGTTTTGCCTATTTTCCTGTCTTAAAGAAATTTTCAGGTAGTTAGAAATATTAATTCTTCTAAGTATATAAGCTAGGCAAGAATGCCTGATTTGTTTTTTGATTGTTTATAAAAAGTAACTGAAACGGAATTGCAAATTATTTTCCTTTTCTTTTTACCTTTCTGCAAGTTACCTCTGTTGACAATATCAGTGAATAGGATTAATTAGAACATTTCAACTAAGCTTTTATACCACGTTTCAGTTAACATCAATATTTACCATATGCACAGAAACAACATTGAATCTTTTAGGTGCTTTTATAACGATATCCATAAATACCATATTTCCTTTAGTAAACACAACGGTATTTAATAAATTTGATAAAATATATTGTGCAGTTTTCTTTTTTATCGATTATATTTATTTCAGTTCTTGAA
>CAHIKZ030003813.1:3045000-3047500 GCA_903632075.3 Acanthosepion pharaonis
ATTTATTTAATTTTTTTTCACAAACATTAAATATATATTGCAGAATAACTACAATCACATAAAAATTATCTCCTTCACATATCCTAACAATTTCAAATGAGATTATGCCATGCAATATTGTATTTAAGAAAGAACAAATTACAAATATGTTGACGCAAAAAATAATGTTTTAGTGAAGAAATATATAATATCTGTAAATACATTCATAGTAATTATCTAACGACGTAATAAGTCAAAGAGAATATATAATAAAACATCAATTTTAACTAGAAAGGAAAACTGGATCAGGAGGTCACAGCAGGAAGTGGGATTATCATTTCAACTTCGAGCTAAAAAGATCAATTAGAAAAGATACAATTCAATTCATAATTTTAGCACGTGAGAGAGATTTCACCTATGCCAGTCCAAAAAGCAGTGAAAAAAGACTTGAAAATGAAATCGTACTCTGAGGCACATTGTTACTCCAGGACAGAAAGTTACAACGTTAGAGACGGCCAGACTCGCCTTGAATAAGTTGAAAAATAATACTGGAATTATATATATATATATATATATATATATATATATATATATATATATATACGTAAAATTAATTCCAATCTTTTCATGTGGTTCTAATCCGTAGCTATGATTAATTAATGATGTACATGTCATTTAATCACGATTATTCTGTTAAAATTGGAGTGTAATTATACAGACTTATTGCAAAGTAGAATATAATAGTGTTATAAAAACCTCTCATGATTCCAGTAAGATATTTTTAATCATTTCTAAGATTCAGCGATTCAAATATTAATAAAAAAAATTGGACAATTTTGCTGTTACACAATTTGGACAATTTTGCTGTTACAGCCGTTATATACTGGGTATAATGGGTAAATTTTCGCCATTTTATATTTTTAATTGCACGAATGGGCATTGATTGTTTTTGATTTTGTCGCTACACAGTATAGCAGGGTCGGTTGGGCATTCACTATTACAAAAAGAGCACCATGACGCAGTTAACCCCCAAAATAATGGAAACGGCATACTATACTGTTTGCCATTCACTCCGTAATCTCCAATAAGAGCGGAAGATCTAATGCATACATTTGGGTAGTACGTATTTGGGTGGCAATCTGAGGAATGGATTCGGGAAAAGTTGGATGAGTCTAATGATGATTACGAAGGTGTTTGGAGTGGTCACTCGTGATGGCAACGTTATGCCTCAAATTCATCTTCTCACATGGCATCAGACTCAAAACGGAGGCATACATCAAGTGCTTTGAGTGCTGCTCTGCGTCAATAGGATAGCAGCTAGAAGAACGAGTGTCTAGCAACAGAACACTCCACCTTGGTACACAAGCCCAAAAAAACAGTCATAGCTGCCACACAATTTCTGCAACAACATCGCCCTTACATCTGGCTATCTAATTCCCAAGACTGCAACGCCTGATATTTTCGTGTAATTTTGGTAAATATAACTATTAAAATGTGATGTCAATGTTACTGACATTCTTGCGTAATTTAGACAATATATATATATATATATATATATATATATATATATATATATATATATATATATATATATAAGCATTTCACCACAAGCAAGGCAGGGATGCCACTAGCACGCAATGGGGTTACAGAGTGGGAGCGAGAGTAAAGTGGCGTGGTAGAGGAAAGGATGAAGAGGACAGGGAATAGGTCAGACCATCTGGAGATGTAAAATTGTCATTACGTTTAAATTGTTGGAGAATATCCTACCAGGGAAACAAATAATAGGAAAGGAATTCCACAGACGAGAGGGGCGAGACATGAAGCTATTGGAGTAGAAGAGGCGCCCGCATTTAACCGTTTCGACAGTGAAAAGTTGGGACCGTGATTCCAGTCAAGTAGCACGCTTAAATTCATGCAGAGTGGGAACAAGCGAAAGTAGTTCGTCGCAGAAGTTACAGTGAAAGTATTTGTAGAAAAGACAGAGGGAGGCGACGGCATGTCTTTGAGAGAGCGATTGTAGACGAGATGCCAGATCATATCGGTCTCTGGATTTTGTCGAGGGCCTTAAGTCGAACAGCGGGGGAAACAGACCATATATGACATCAGTAGTCCATGCAAGGGTGAATGGTTGATTTATAGATTTGAAGGATGGACTCGGGCGAGAAAAATTTTCTAGCGTGACACAGTGAAACAACTTTCCTTGCGGTGGATGAAGCAATTGATTGAATGTAATTGTTCCATCTGAGGTCAGCGGACAGTGTGAGACCAAGCCTTCGTAAAGAGGTGCTCTCGTGCATTTGGGCATCACACACACACACACGCACACACACACACACACACACACACACACACACACACACACACACATATATATATATATATATATATATATATATATATATATATATATATAAAGAAAGAACAGTAAGATATATAATCCGGTATTCTTATAGATATTTTTATTTTTACAAAATAATGCTGAATGTAAATTTACAGAGCATTAATATTATAAATTAACTGA
>CAHIKZ030003813.1:3052500-3065000 GCA_903632075.3 Acanthosepion pharaonis
GCATTTGATTACGATATAGAAGATTAATATGTTTGGGATTATTTGAAGCAGTATTATGTCCTATTTGCTTAGTATTGAGATTTCTAAGTGTTACCTTACCCATAATAACATAATGGACTATTCCATACGTAATAAATACTGCGCCTCAAGAGGAAGCAGGGAGTTCACTCCGAAGTCGGGCAACCGGCTGATCGGTTGAACTCTCTACCTTCGGGCGGGGAGGAACCCGAACGAGGCTACGCCGAAGGCTGGAGTCATTTTCGGGGAGGTAAACCGACCCTGAACCCGTTTATACGGGTTTAAAGGGCATATTTTTGGCCGAGCCCACGGGCTCGGAAATCCCACGTTAAACCGGCCTTGTGCCACATGATGTCCTCGTGGGGGTGACTAAATACAGTTCAGTCTGAAGTCTGGAGTGAAGTCCGTCAGGAGTCTGTCAGTCAGTCAGAGTGTGTCAGTCAGTCGAGTCAGAGGCAGTCCGAAACAGAGTCGCGTTCAGACAATTACTACTAAACCTGATTGTTCGTACTAACACTTTCTACTTCTCTGTATATATTCCTGTTTGTAATATATCTCTGTTATTCCATATCCGTGTTCGAGTTCTTATTTATTGGTTCTACCTTGGACTATCACCGTGGTACAAGGAACCGGACCATAACACTAAGAAAGCATCTTACTTATTCATCAGCTATATAGTTTGGAAAACTATTATAAATGTTTGTTTTATATTCTTTAGTTCACTGTAAAAAATCTTGTTTGTGGATAAATTAGTTTCTGCACAATGTATTAGATTTTTTATAATTGCTATTTTGCAACAATATGAACATCCGCTCTTGTAGTTAAGTGTACACAAATTTATACTGATCGTTTTTTATATGGCGAAATAGTAATTTGTTATCATTTGTGTTTTATCAATATGTCAAGGAAGGGGATTTTATTATTAGTATTGACTCCATACGTGAATTTAAGGACATAATTATTTTGGAAACATTTTTTTGAAGTTGAAGTATTTCAACTGTATTTTTAACTAATATAAGTATGTCATCATCATATTTTAGATAGATGGATGATTTTTTTTTAAATCTGTAAATATAAGTAGTTTCCGTAATATATTAGGATTAATTTTAAGTGGGGGTAAAGATGAGTTACTGTATATTTTTCTTATAATTATGTCAATAGTTGCGCTAACAGAGACATTGGTAAATAATTTTTCAACATCGAGTGAAGCAATGATTTCATTGTTGGTTTTTTCACTTTTTAGGATTTGGATTACTTTTAATGTTGAGTCAACACTACATTTACTAGGAAGGTAGGGACTAATGAGTTGGTTAATTTATTTTGTTAGCTGATATACAGGTGTTGGAATTTGCGATATGATAGGACGGATGAGATAGTTCGGTTTATCTGTTTTTATAGTGCCGTATGTGTAACCAGGTCTATTATCACCAAAAATTTTAGTAAGTTTTAAAGATTTCTGTACAGCATTATTAGCATTAAGGAATTTATCAAGCTTTGCTTTTAGTTGGTTGGTAATACCAGCGGCTTCCCATACTTAACACTTCTCGTTTTCACTCGCGCGTGGTCATGTTTGATGTCATGGGCCGCGGTGCGATTTTCGCTTCCAACGGATCGTATGCACGAGTTTTCGTTGCTTGGAAATCATCGATGCAAACAAAACCGACTATCATTGTTGCTATGTCCGTGTATTGTTTAATTTATTGTAATGTACTTGTCATCTCTGATGATGGCTTATGTAAGTGTATATAGGAATAAAAACGTGTATCAATATGGTGATTTTCTTTCGTCTTTCAATGATAATGAGACGATATCAAAGGAACTTGTTTAAAATAAATAGACAAAACTTGTCTATATTAGTTAATGAAACATGCATTAATATATATATATATATATATATATATATATATATATATATATATATATATATATATATATATATATATAATGTGTGAGTTTGTGAAGGATTTGTATACTTTTTTCACACATTAAAATGGATAAATAGGATTCATTACTATTAAATAATTTGCTTCTCTTTTCTATGCATATTTAGTTATTATGTATATATGTACTGTAAATTACATGAAAAGTAAGTTTATTCATTAGTTGGAAATGCAATAAATTAAAAATTTGTATGTGAACGAATACATAATAAATAAAGGGTGTTTCATTAAGACGGATTATATATAACGTTGATTCATTAAGAGGGATCAAAGTCCGAAGTAAATAAATCACTGTAATTGGTAAAAAATGTATTTCTCTATTGGAACATGTTATTTAAGGCTTGGAAAAATAATATCGCCCAAATCTCCGCCATATCTAAAAGAATAAGAAAAAAAATCATTAGATGCTTAAATTTAATTCCCATTAAAATCGATCCAAGTTATTGGAACACTCTTTGTATCCTCAACGTTTAAACGTAAATTTCTCCAACTCTACAGAAGATACTGTATAACATCTATTACCAGAATAATGATAAAAGTAAGAAGGCTATTGTTGAAAAAATCTATAAATCAGTGGATGAAAGACAACCTCACTACGCTAACTGGTATTTTTGTCTGCGGATATTTACGAAAGATATATATATATATATATATATATATATATATATATATATATATATATATATATATATATATATATATATATTCGGTTGGTGCAAAAATAATGACGTAATAATATCGTATTTTGACGTTAAAAATACGTCAAAGAACGAATTATTACGTCATTATTTTTGCACCAACATTAATATATTATATATATATATATATATATATATATATATATATATAGATATATATATATATATATTCCTTCCCTCTCATTTTGCTTTTTTAGTGCAACTTTCTAAGTCGACATTAATTAATAACGTTAAATTTTGCGATGCAAATCGGAAATAACAAAATCCATTCTTTGGATGATAGAATACTTGAATGTACATATAACTTACACTCACCTAACTAACCATAAGGATAATAATTACCGACTTATACTTACACTATACTCAGTGAGTTGGGCATCTCGGCGTGGTGTAATGGTTAGCAAGCTTGTCTTGCGCGAACATTTACGACTTAGTAGTAACTTCGATGCTCACTGGGTGCACTCTACTTTCGGTCTTGTGCCACAGCTAGGCTACATTTGAAAATCATTTTGTGGGCAACTGTATGTGGTGTAATTGTTAGCAAGCTTGTCTCGCTAGAACATTTACTTTACGTCTGATTAGTGAGTTCAATCCTCACTGGGTGCCCCATACTTTCGGCCTTGTGCCATATCTAAGATATGCTTGGAAAATCACTGTACTCGGTGACTTACACATGTTGAATAAGGTTTATCCACTCTCAGTTGCGTCTCTGTCTTCGAGCAGAGTGTGACTCCACTAACAGAGAGACAACCGAGGAAAACAAAAACTGCGAGGCGCCCTCGGCTGCACCCAACGTTGCGCTAATGATGGGGAATCGATAGTCATACCGATGCCAGCGCAACCGAGGGTTTTAGGGTCTGCGCAATTTTTGTCCTTAGTACATGTGTATGCGTTCGGTTTCCCCACGTTAAAACCGACCTTGTGTCACATCCTGTCTTAGAGTAGACACTAGGGTATATAAACATATACTTACACTATACTCCCTTTATACATTCGAATGTTATATAATACCAATCTATCTCTGGCTATTGCAGTAAAATGAGAAACAAATATATTTGTATGTATAGAGATGACAGGAAGAATATTAATTTCCTATAAATGCGTATGCGAAGACATTTGCCTGTTGTAATTCATTAATCAGACGATGGAAAATATTACACCAAAATTCGAAGACTCGTTGTAATAGAGAAAGATAGAAAATAAACAACATATTAAGAAACAGGGAAATTTTGTTTGAATCAAAGCTAAGTTGTTCAAGTATTATATAACACCTTCCTATAAAACAATCTTCACTGACGGAAACGAGAAAAGAATTGTACTGCGTTTTCTGTTACTAACCATAGATTTGTATGCATGTTTTTTTTTCTCTCCTGGACTCGATAAACGTTAGAGACATTAAGAGGAAATACGTAATTACCTCAATCATTGAGTAATCACTCGTTTTCATTTCCCATAAATGAGTATGCAGTGGCATTAGTCTCTTTAAAAGTCCGGGTTATGTTTTAGAGTCTTGGCTGACCGGGTCATTTAATTTATATCTGCGCATTTCTTGATCAATAAATTTATATCTGCGCATTTCTTGATCAATAAATTGATGAGCCATTCTTCCCGTTTTAACAATAACCAAAATCATTACAAGATTTGTGCGACCATATAAGTTGAAAGAGGATACATGCTTGAATATTCTTAAAGCAGTAAAAATATACTTGTGTTTTTAAGTTACGTAAAATCATTTGATAGGTTATAACACAAACCTGTGTGAATTGGTAGAAACATTGGATTTATATAGGAAAGTTATTCCCATGTAAAAGACCTTCAGAATTTTATTGGCCGAAACAATAAAAAATATGACACTATATAGACGGCTGATCTGAAAATTGTGGAAGATTTCCTTGACAATGAAGTACAGGATTAGCAACAATTGTCTATGAACTTTAAGAAAACAGAATGTATATTCGTCAAGATCTAAAATATAGAATGCGAGTTACGAATCATACATATATATATATATATATATATATATATATATATATATATATATATATATATATATACGAATTAAAATCCCGGCCACTAGTTGAGAGTAAGCAAAATCAACATCTAATCGTTCCAAAAAGCATCAGTAGTGTAATTTTGAACTTTCGAATGTCAGTTTCTTTCGACACATGGTATCAAAGCGTGTAAACCCTTTTGACATTTGCGTTTTTTACTTTTTAGACGAAAAATATACTTTAACTATTTCGAACAATTTTTCTCATCATCATTATGAGGTATGTTTTTATAAACAAAATATTTCAGCCAAGTGTAGCCTAGCCATCATCAGATGTTCATGATGTTTGATGATATGAGATAAATTCTGTTATATATATATATATATATATATATATATATATATATATATATATATATATATTAATTATATTACTATTTCTTTCTAGTCCCAACCAGAGTCCTATGGTCAGAAATTGATTCATAACATTTTTCACTGATCATTTGTCTAAAAAATCAAACCCTAAGTTTACACATTATTATTATTATTATTATTATTATTATTATTATATAGTTGTAATTATTTCAACCAACCTGATGATGGCCAAAGCGTACATGGCCGGAACTTTGTGCCTATAATAACATCTATAACACTGAAGATGGGGACACAATATTTTGTGTGTGTGTGAGTGTGTTTTTTTCCCAAATATTTATGAGCAATATATTTTGGGAATTAACTTTTATAAGTATTTGGAAGACACACAAAAATAATATATGTTTTGAATTTTTTTAAAGATTATTTAAATAGGTTTTTTACGCTGTTAAAACATAAAAAAAGTATCTTTCAATCTTGTGTACCACAGTCCAAATAGCTGAACAATGAAAACAAAACAAAACATTAAAATTAATGAAAAAAAATAGTATTAGTTTCATATTTAGTTTGTCTACCATTTGACATTAACTTTTTTTCTGATTCTTTGGAGGCTAGTTTCAACACACTTAAGCAAATTGTATTATTCGATACTATAGAGAGAAATTGGATTTACTGCTATAATACTTATTTGGATGTAATTTTATTTCTGGGTAAATTTGAATATATCCAAACCCACATCTATCCAAGTGGACTTAAATTCAAAATTTGAGGTGGCTTGTCCATGATGAGTTTTCGTGTTCTATTTTTGCCAAAATATTAGAATCATGCTTTATCATGCTTTCTGATAAGAAAAACAAAAAAACAAACAAATTAAAAAAAAAAAACACGGTCAATAAATCTGTTATACTGGAATATTACCTATTCTATTGTAATAGACTCTCCCACACATAAGTAGTAGTAGTAGTAGTAGTAGTAGTAGCGGTGGCCAGTAGAGCTCAGTGGAGTTGTGTGAGTCAGTCGGTGTCGGACATTGAAGTATCAACCACCCACAACTAGATTGCTGCGTCTTTAACTATTATTTTCAATTTCCTAACGTTTTGTACGTCGAACCTAATTTAGGAACGACTTAGTGAAATACAAGCCTCCACTGTGAAAACTACTCTACAACAAAATCGAAGACGTTTGGTACCGCATCCTTAATCTGAACTAAGCTCTGCATCCAAATTGCCAATACGTTTTTTATAAAGCAGATTTCTTCAAGAGTTTCAGCAAGAAAGCAGCTTCATGTCATAACATTTGGCCACATCGGGCTTAATACATTATGCATAATAACTTTCTTATTTTTTATCTAGTGATTTTGGAAGGGAAGGACATGCTCGGAATATATGGGATGAAAAAAACAATTTAGAATAACTTTTAGATAGGGAAGACTCCAAGCCTCCTTACATGTCAATTTTGACCATACGATATATTTTCCTGTTGTTAAAATAACGATGAATATAAATATATGCGCGATTTGTTTACTAATTTATGAGTGGTATTACGTAGTATAGAATACTACTCATAGAAAAAGAGCGAAATATAATTGTATTATCAAATATTGCAGGGGATATTGAGCTGTAGAGTCCACATTGATTTACAAATTTGTCAAATCTTTCATACAGTAAAGAAATGAGATGGTAATACTGTCGGTTGAATTTTTTAAAAATAACATTCTCTTAAATCAATTTTCAGGAAAATAGGTTTCCCAAGTCAAGTAGTTATCTCTTTTCAATACTAATTGAGGGTTTACTTGATAAATTTTATTTGAAGTAGTGTGGCTGCTGCTGCTAATGCAATGCTCTTGAACTAGATTCAAGCTCTCCTAGTCAATGACGTCTTTCGTATAGTAAAAAAAAAGTCAAAATTTCCCTTTCTCTCTGTCGTGCGACGATAGCTTGAGGTTAGAATCTCTCACTGATACTGAATTTGTCGGTTTTCGATCGTATGTTTTGCCACACTAATGAGTTGCGATACAGCGAAACAATCTATCATGGATGACTATATATATATATATATATATATATATATATATATATATATATATATATATATATATATATATATATATGCTTTGCCAATGAAACCGTAGATTAGCTGATATACATGTAAGTTTGTTAGGGAACAATGTCTTACCAATGAGAACCGAACCCAGTCTAAAATCTCCCCTCTTTTGCCTGTGTTTTCTCAATCTTTGACGAAGCTTTAATAACAGTGAAAATGAAATGCCTTAGATTGAAAAACGTTCCCTATTTGTTATATCTTATCATCCTGTTGTATATATATATATATATATATATATATATATATGCCTGTCATTTGTTATATATATGTATGTGTGTGTGTATGTGTGTGTGTGTGTATGTGTGTGTGTCTGTGTGATTTTCGCATATCCATATTAGATCACCACTCTCGATGATATATATAAGTTAAAATGTTTGTATCCACATTAAATATGTTAACTAATCAGTTATTTAATGAAATATAACTTTCATGTATCTTGCAACGTAAAAATAGGAATCGGGCTAAGTTCAATCAATTATATGTACATAAATTTGCTTTGATGTACGATGTATGGTGGCCTTTTCCCAGAATTTCTGTTACTGAACTGGGATCTAGGTAAAGTCAGGTGCCTCTTTGCAAAGATTCGATTTTGTAGCACGCCTACAGAAATGTAGAAGAGACATGAAAGAAAAGCCGAACTGTCACTTAAAAGTAACTGATAATGGAAAGTTTTCAGTGAGATATATAAAAAAAGACGAACGTATTTGAACAATGTGGTAATCTTCTAACTAGTATGAATGAGGTCTTATTGATATTGTGACCAGAGGATGGCACATAAAAACAAAGCAAAATGCTCATCGTCTGAAACTCAGCACGTGCATGTATGAACAATTTTACCTTTGCAATTTTACGTTTGCTGTTAGGGTAAATACGGAGTCACAGTTAAAATCTAACACGTGTATGATTCCCCACTTTTAATGCAATATAGACAGCTGAGTCTGGTGACCCTCAAATAGATTTTGGTAAATTGCCGCATGGAAGTTAAATGACCTGGAAAATATATTCTTTAATATGCCTGACATAGATTCACAAAAGATCAAAGGTATGGCGCACAAACTGGGTGGAAGGAAGTCACGACGTTATATTCAAGTAGATTAGCTTGCTAACCATTCTCAGTGTAGTTATTTTAATATTATTCACCCAATATAAGACTCAATTGACGCCCAAGGTAGATGGTTACTAATTGGGGTTGTTGTAAGTGCTTACAACTGATCCGGATTAAAAAAAGAACCGAGGAAAAGTGAATTCAATAATGTAACAATATGCTTTCAAACTAGCATTTTAAGTATTACGTCAGGTTTATGGACGCACCTTCAAAACGCAAGATAACCCTAACCTTCCAACTGATCTCTCCTCTTAACAACGACTTCAGAAACCAAGATAGCATGCTGTCCACAACACTGTGTATTCATCGTATTATGTATTATGATGAACATTTGCCGTTTTAAGGAGGCTCCATATCTTGAATGTATATTCAGTGATAACCTTCAAGTAGAAGTCATTGTTAAAAAAGATGACTATACGTATGTTTATATATATATATATATATATATATATATATATAGGAAATCCAATTAGTCTGAACATTGCGGAAAACTCGGGTTACGACAAGGGCCATTCTTTTACAGGAATTAGCGTTGTGAACCGATTTTTGCACTGTCTAGGAAATATTAGCTTAGATCACGTTACTTGCCTTTTTCTTTTCCTTTTTTTTAGTATTGTCATTTTTGTGCGCGACTTTATCTGGATAAGAGTTTTAGGTTTTGGCAATTGTTCGTTAGTCACATGTACAGTTTTAGATTTTCTCCTTTCTATTTCTGTCTGTCTGTCTGTCTGTCTGTCTGTCTCTGTCTCTGTCTCTCTCTCTCTCTCTCTCTCTCTCTATATATATATATATATATATATATATATATATATATATATATAATGAGCGCGTGTGTGTGAGAGAAATAATTTAACATTAACTGTTTCGAGGGGTAAAATATTCATATAAATTCATGTTAGTTACTTTTAAGTATCGGATATATTTTAGTATTTCCAAGAGATTAGGACTCAGATTAAAAAGAGTGTACCAAGTGACTTAAAACAATCTGAATATATAAAAATATATATATATATATATATATATATATATATATATATATATATATATGCGTTGAAATACAATATATTCGTTTTTGTCTGTGCAAAGGTTTTAGCATAGGTCATATAGACATTCACGTTCCTTTGCCCGGAAAGAGAGGTTGTTTAACTAAAAATACTGCAGAGGAAAAGTAATTAAAAAGTAAAGAAGTAAAAACTAAAAGAATTCAACTCCCATCAGTTTTATTGAACCAGACACATAAATATTACATTTTTTCCACCCTAGAACAAGAAAATAAAACAGAAGGAAAAAAAAATAGAAATAAGGAAGACTGTCCATAATATTTCTACTTTTTGTCTTGCTTTTTATTCGTCTTTAGAAATTTTTTCTTTTGTTTTCATAGCACAGAAGGCTGTTAAACGTTCTTGTCATATCCAAGAGAAACGGAACGAGATTTAATATCCTCAAATAGTCGGAGGTCAACCCCGAGTTTTGAAGGTTTTGAAGAAGGACAGAACAATCTAATAATAAGAAAGAGAAAAAAAGGGTTGACTTTCACTCTAAATGGTGTAAATATCTCTTTGATAATTCGTAAGCGAAGACACGAGTCACGATGAAGATTACAGAAGTTTCTGGGAGAGAGGATTTCGCACAAAGGGGCAGGCTAGACATAGTGAGTGTGAGAATTTAATTACTGAGACAAAAGTAGAGAGCGTGTGCAAACAGTAAATACTACGTTCAAAGAGATGAAGACAGGGACAAACGAGAAAAAGCGACGGTCATAGATTATGCCGTGATATAATTGCGACAGAGTGAATAAGATATAGAGAGAGGGAAGTTGAATAGAAGAAGAACAGAGGGGACAAGAGAAGACATTAAGGAATATGAGAGAATGAATATATGAGCCATCACTGTAAAAAGGATAGAAAGGATATACGGGAAGAGACATATATATATATATATATATATATATATATATATATATATATATATATATATATAGAGAGAGAGAGACGAATACAATAGAAGGGGAAAATAAAGATAAGAGAGACAGACAGACAGAATTACGAAGGATAGAATTAAGAGGTGGTTATTACGAGGGACAGAATTAAAAAGATAAAATAGCGAAATAAAGTGAAGTAAATAGATGTAAGAGAGAAAGAAAATTGAGATAAAATATAATGTGCGCGAGTAAGTGGAAATGAACAAAAGAGACGTTCAGTCAATGGAAAGAAAGACTAAGTCATTGATATATATATATATATATATATATATATATATAGATATGTGGAAAAAAAAACGAGAACACAAGAACGAGGGGCAAAAAAGAGCAAAGAAATGAAGAAAGAAACAAGACAGGAGAGGATATGTCATGTCAGTGGAAAAGTGAACAGCTCAGATCACTTCTCGTTTGGAAGATGGCATGTGGGAGCGTGGCGCTGTACTCTATAGAAAATGATTTGATTTACAAAGGTTGGTTTTTATAGTTATTGATAGAAATAGGACTATAAATTGTGTGAAGGGAAATTTCAAAAGATCGAATAGGGTTCAGGTCTCTGCTTTGAACACTGACATACAAATACATACACGAACGTCAATAGATATAGCATAGTAAACATATATCTATCTATCTATATATATATATATATATATATATATATATATATATAAAGTATAAATATTTTAAACACATATATCTATAAGAACATGATGAATGGAATACATATATATATATATATATATATATATATATATATATATATATATATATATATAAATGAAAAAGGAAGACTGAAAACAGCCGCACCGAAAAGGTGTAGGCATCAAAAAGTGCTCAGTACAAATTTCGAAATCGAATATGTAGAGCAAAACCTATTTAAGAATCATTCTTATATATATTTAACTATATATATATATATATATATATATATATATATATATATATATATATATATATATACACACATATATATATATATATATATATATATATATATATATATATATATATATATATATATATATATTATAGTCGAGCAATTGTCACGGTTGGGAATTTTAACGGATACTTAACTTTTCACAATATCAACATCCTTTTGATCTAATCTCACAGAAACATGTTTTCATTAAGTATCATAATTACAGAATGTGTAAAAAGTTAACAACGGTAAACATTTTGATGAAAAAAAAACGTTGTTAGTTTATTTATGACAAACTTAAAGTTGAGCAAAGTATTAAAAAACAGAAAAGAATCGTTACAAACAAAGAAGCGTGTACTGAACAGTTATCTAGTATCAGTTGACTTGAATGCTTGACAACCTTCTAACAGATTAAAAAATGAACTTACAGCAAAAGAACTGAGGGCCTACAGAAAGATACTGAGCATATCAACATCCTGTCAGTTAAAAGAACAGATTATTGAGCACTTTAACCCATAAATATGTCACTTATGTGCCATGCGTGATACACACGTAGGCGATCATGTATCTTTAATACATGACTGAACCGCATTAGGTTGCCCTTTCATGCTGCGGTAGACCAGTTGACATCCAAGGCTATAGAACGCGGTCTGTGTCCTGCTATTTATCCATAGCTGGGGTGGGGGAGAAGAAGATTCACACTTTTCCAAAAGGTATTAGCACGTATGTGAATGTAATGGATTCGATTGGAATTCGAACTCGACAGTTCGATTCCTCAATACGAGCCGCTATCTATTACTCCACCATAAATATAGCATACCTTTAAACTATATCTTTTCATTTTATACACACACACACACACACTTACACACACACACACACATATATATATATATATATATATATATATATATATATATATATATATATATATATATATATATAGCCAATCCCATATATGTACTATTAACCTCGCTATATATATATATATATATATATAATGGATGGATAATGGACTCTCCCCGTCGTTTTTCGACGTATGAGGATCTGACAGCTTATTGATTCAGTTATTAAATTTTGTGCGAAAAAATCTTAAGTGGCATTTAAGACCTGCTAGTGAATTACAAAGGAGGACACATATGGAGCAAGTGTGAGGATTGTGAGATGAGAATACTGTTAGATTGGCTGACCTTTTTAGATCTTGCCCTCGCTTCAGATATATATATATATATATATATATATATATATATATATATACATTATATGTATTGTGAGGTGTAGTACATATATGGGGTGGGGGTGTTATCTATTAAAAATATTTTTAAAAAAATACAGTTGAGCGTTCTGAGGTAGGGGACTTGGAAATTTTGATACTAA
>CAHIKZ030003813.1:3070000-3177500 GCA_903632075.3 Acanthosepion pharaonis
CAACAGTAAAAAGCATAAACGTTGTTCTGAAATATTTCATTAAGATTTACACAACCTTAGTAAGGAAAGTGAAAAATTCGAGGGATATTTGGATTAGTTCATGAGGAAATGATACATATTAATTATCGAGTATATACATATGCATTAATCTTGCTGGGACGAAAAAAATTAGCGTTGCGACTGCACGCCCCAAAAGTGTCTATCCGTTATCAATAACACATTCTAAAAAAAAATTTAAAAAAAAAACATATTTCGATTCGCATTATATTTTTTCGTCTCGGATGCAAACTGAATTTTACCAAAAACAAAATAATTTCCATGCCTGAAGATGACTGAATGTACAGTTGAAAGTACTTGCGTGTTAAAGAAATACCTTATACAGCTTATAATTAAAAAAAAAAAAAAACAAGGATCATAACATTCATCGAGTGACTTGTAGGTTAATGCACTTTTAAAATTTTGCTAGCGAAAGGATTTCGCCATTTTATATCATTAACTTAACTAATCTACTTTTTTATGAATAATTCATTGTAATACATACACACACGTATATATATATATATATATATAAAGTAAAGGGAATTTGAAGAATCATAATTAATTCATCGAGTATAGAAGAATTCTCAACAGAATTAAGGAATATATATATATATTAAGAAATGGACAAAGTCCGACAATTTATTTATTAAAGACATTTTTATGTTTAACGTTCTTTTTTATAGATACAAGTATTTAAGTATAATAATATTTATAATAAACAGTATTAAATAACATTTACCGGCCTGAATGTCCGAGAAATTTTCATAGAAAATATTCGTCCTTTGACAGGATTCGAACCTGCATCCTATACGGAACCGTCATTTACGCTGACGTGCCTTAAAGGAGCGTTCGGTAGGCAAGGTCGAATTTACTGCTTATAAACTTCAATCTTCCATGAATCTCGTACATTCATAACTGCTCTGGCGTATCAAATGTAAACAAATGACGTCATATATTAAGAAATGGACAAACTCCGACAATTTATTTATTAAATACATTTTTATGTTTAACGTTCTTTTTTATAGATACAAGTATTTAAGTAAATGCTCTGTTTATAATAACATTTACCGGCCTGAATGTCCGAGAAATTTTCATAGAAAATATTCGTCCTATGAAAATATATATATATATATTGATATTGGAACATACAGTACATAATTGACATTTAATGTTGTTTATTAATATTTGTCTGAGGTTTATACTATTTTGGCTGTTTTAAAAACATGGATGTGCGCAAATTGCACTAAATGTT
Organism: Acanthosepion pharaonis; assembly: GCA_903632075.3. Lineage (NCBI taxonomy): Eukaryota > Metazoa > Mollusca > Cephalopoda > Sepiida > Sepiidae > Acanthosepion > Acanthosepion pharaonis. The sequence goes on from CAHIKZ030003813.1 coordinate 3,071,292, forward strand.
GACAAAGGGCAAGTGAACATATGAGAGAATGTCGTGCACGTATGCCAATGTCAATTAATTAGATGTTGTTTGTTGATTGTAAATAGTGGAGAATCAACCTCTAAAAGAATATTTAATTCATTATCAACGTAATTTTTTCATCGGGTGGAATTTTGAGGTGATGTATTATTTCTTTGAATTCTAAACTGAGGCTAAATAACGGGTATCCACTCCACTTAATTTTACTGGACGTCATGGCTATTCGCATAGAATAAATAATATTATTGATGTCTCTGAGAAATTTAAGTGTTCAATATTTGTTATTGTGACGACGAGGTCACTTAAATGTCATCGAATAAAACAAATCACATCTCACTCTCTTGGGCGTTGCCTGTATCTCCTAATATAAGTTTTTCATGTTTAGTTGTTGAGATACTGATTCTGAGTAGTGAGTAAGAATATTTTAGAATTAGCGCGCGCTACGGCATTTTATACTAGTGATATTTTACTTAGACAGAAGTTTTTTCTATAACGACGTAATGGGTCTGTCTGTAATATTTATCAGGAATAAACCATTATGCAAATAAAACGATTTAAGTAGGAAAATAAAAAATGAGAACGCGGCGTGAGGCAATAATTCGTCTTCTCAGTGGATTCATTCAACATATTCAGCGAGACGATCTTACGAGAACTCGAAAACTTACCAGGATTTATTATCGAATGAAAAATGATGCACAAATGACACTGTTTATATAGCAAACCCAGAAAGGAAACTGCATAAACCCCCACACTTTGTAGTCATGTAAACTGAAGACGAAAATCTTATATATAAAAAGACAGAATATATGGTTGAATGCAAGAAGACATTACTTTCCGTGTCAATTACAAAATTTTCGATGGTCTTCTGCGGACGAAGTGGTGTGAATATACTGAAGTTTCTTTTTTTTTTATTTTCTGCATAATTGTAAACAAACGAAAGAGTAGCTTAAATTCGAAATAGCGAAAATGCCTTTCATAAAATTAAAAATAAATATTAAGTGTTTGATAGATATCCTTAGAAACAAAATATATTTTTCTGGACCTTTATGCCATATCTAATATCAGTCTTTGCAATAAATACCCGACTGTTTCCTCGCAGATGTAAAAGAGGCTTGAAGCAAAAGCAACTTTGTTCTACAGATTGATGTTGCAAACAACATTGACGAGGAAGGAAGATTAGGAATAATGGCCGGTTTTACTTATAATCCATTAAAGGCAGTGGAATTTTCTAGGACACAAAAAGGAAGGATGCAATGCAGAATTTAACAAAAACAAGAACTAATAAAGACAAGAGAAGCAATGAGATGCAACGAGAACAACGTATCTAACGAGATTGTGCACATGGATGCCAGAATAATGACTGTGGGTGAATGTTAACTAGAGCAACAAAGTGCCGAAAAATTGTGAAGAGACGTGACAAACAAATCGTGAAAGAAAATAGCAAATAAAAGATTTTATGGGAATGCTTAACATCTTACGTGTATTTTGTTATTAGAATTATCATATTTCAATATATTCCGTGTCACCAGACATTTTCCTTTTTTATTGGCATCTATGCCTTTATCTATGTCAATGTGTTGTTTTTTCATAGGGAAGGATGGTGGATAGTGCACGTGTTATGAGAATTAGCTGCTCTAAATTATTTATGGCTGGTTATGAAGATTGCTTTTGCAGTGATAAATCTATCTATCTATCTATCTATCTATCTATATATCTATCCCGTATGCCTCGTAATAGGTTTGTTTAATTTGTTTATGCAATGATTATTCGTTAAACGCCACATGTTAGGTAAATTAGCACGAGTTAAATAATACATGCATACACACATAAACATTCGTAGATCTGCATTCATTACACCTCGCGTTTATATATATATATATATATATATATACACACACACACACATATATATATATATATATATATATATATATATATATATATATATAGAGGAGAGAAAGAGAGAGAATGATATAGAGAGTTTTCATCACAGATTGTACCGATTGTCTTCCTGTTTCCTAATGTAGCATCAAACAAAGATCAATGGCTAATGATTTTCTTTATTCAAGGTCAATAATTATGTAGATCAAAGATCGATTGCATCAATTGTAAATTTAGAGATGTTATTAGATTGTAAAGAAAACAATGAATATAAAATTAATTTGTTCTTTTGCAAAAAATTTAAAAAGACAGGCATATTAGCGATAAATGCACGATAAATCTTATTTTCACTTTTAGTTCCTCAAATATTTTATGTTCATTTCGTTGAAAGGTCCTTTGTGGTTTTGCTCCAAAAGAAGCATTGAAAAGAACAACATCTAATCCTCACGATAGTTGTACTATTGAAAAATACTAGGGATTCTTTTTTTACGTGTTGTCCTTCAATCTGCAATTTATTGTTTACTTACTTCTTTCTTATTATTGAATAGAAAACTGTTTTTTCTGAAACCATTCAGTATATTCTACTTTATTTTTTTTTCATTTTCCTTATTATTGTCTTTTTTTTTTCAATTCTTTTCATTTTTACTTACACTTTTCTATCGATTACAGATTTTGCCGTTTAGTTCCCTTTCTTCTGTCGATTCTTTTTATTTTTCGTTTATACTAATTTTACTTTTGATAATTTACGTTCTAGGTAAGTGAATGTTGCAAATTAAAATCAATCAAATTATAACCCTTTTTTTTATAGTCGTTTCCTTTTACGTTTCGGATCCTAAACCATCCTTCTTAGTTTGCTCTGCCATTCATGAATGCAGTCTGATTAAGAGGATTACACGCGGCTTATCTCTGATTTTCTTGCCTTCTTTATATACTGCGAGATTTAATATGTCCAAACCTGGCTTCTAAATTATGTACGCCAAAATTTCAACAATCTCTTTCTGACTTTTAGCATAAATGTCATTGTAGTTACTATTCTACCGGAAATTTCTCAGTCGCTCACATATTCTATCCATGGTATTCTCAACACTCGACAGTAAAACCATATCTCTTTAACTATATAGTGAGTGTTCATCATTGATTGCTCTAAGTAATTAGATATGACATAAAAACACAGTACTTTTTCTTTCTTCAAATGACATTTCTCTGCCTCTTAATACATTACTTATTTTCTCTATCTCTATGCATATTTGATTTACTCATCAGATACCAGATTTATCAGCCAGATTTTCTAGTCATTTGAATTTGACGTCCGCTTTTGGTGACAAACATGTATTCTGTCTTCATACAGTGGATAGTTATTTTTTTTATTTCTTTCTTTTGTACCTTATCTATCCCATTCTCCATAAACTTCCTTGCTAATCTTATGCTCTGTCTATGGTTTTATCATCGTTCATCGGTAGACTGATATCCATGTCGCTTCAAGGAGATTGCCCAGCATCAATCAAATTACCACCTTAACAAGAAACGGTTTCAATCGTAACTTCTATGAATACTTTAAGATAAAATATTCACACGCTGCTCATTTGAATACTAACATATAAACGCAACCCACAGAAGTATAGCATACCGTTTCGTAACGAGACTTACATTAAATAAGTCAAAAAAAATCTTAACTAAGAGGGTTTGGAATAGTTTTTACGAAACTCGTAGACACTAAACAATACGAGGCACAGGGGATTTTCCAGATCCCTCTCAGTAGATTAATTTTCTATTCTGAACAACTTTTATAATTATTACTTCGTATAGATCCTAATTTCTTGTTTGCAAATAACGCACTGAATCATTGCGTTGTGAGAAAATCCTACCAAGCTGAAATCATATCGACGAATTGGAATCGGAAGAACTGAATATAAACATAAAATATCATTAAGATATGTAAACTTTGATAAATATGCCAACTTACATTGATCTACTTTCCTACAACATGTGGAATCGAGATCAGTGCTTTATCTGATCTCGCTCATCGTCTACATTCTACTTAAATCGTTTATGCAGCTAGTCAATAAATAGTCACAGAAATGAATAGCTCGAACAAAATTATATTAATAGATAAATATATAAGACTATTCGGACAGCCTATAAGGAAAACAGACATAGGAATTATTGCTTGCTTTTATTTTAAAAGATATCCTTAACATATACACACAGCGGTCACTTTATTTGGCGTACACCTCTCATAATGGATTGAACTTCCCTTTACTTTGACGAGGTCCTAGAAGTACGCTTTCAAAATTTGGGTCCATACTGATACTAACAAGGTTTAGATTGTTTCCCTACACATCCTGAATTCGGTCGCTCTTTCCATTACATCCTGAAGGTATTCTATGAGATTAAGATCCGTTGACTGTGAAGTTGACTTCAAAACAAAAGAAGCAGATAGCTTTGTTCTATGGATCAAGAGAACAGGTTTTACAACTTCATACACGGTGTGTAGTCGTACTGGCCATGACAACCGGAGGATGGATTCATCGTAGTCATAACTTGAGATACGTGACCAATCAAGGGTCCAAATGCATTCCAAAAAAATATTACTGTGCTACGCGTAATATAGTAGTACCAGAACCAAGAGCTCGGACAGTTGACACAATACATGAAAGATTCATATTTGCATGAGGTTTAAACCAAATTTTGATACTACCATCCGAACAGCGTTGGTGAAATCGAGACACCCCAGACCAGGCTACGTTTCCCACTCTTCTATTGTACTTAATCTCATTTTTTTCTTCTTCTTATCTGATACTAGCAGTAGAACCCGGCGTTGCCCGGGGATGTAACAGTAAGAGATAGATCAAGTATCGACCATCATAAAGACTGAAAAATAAAATTGACAAAGATTATTGTTTAAGGTTGACGGACACGCATGTCTTAATTATTTTTTTTTTATTTTTATTTTTTTTACGAATTGGTCAAACTCAAACTCAAACAAAAACATTGTTTTCAATCGTTATGAGTCTATCGATTGAATAGAATTTTATTATAAACAATTGTCTTGTAAATGGAATTTTTCAAGCATTCTGAATGTAAAAACAAAGAAAAAAGTGTGCAAGACAATAAGAAACACTACCTGCCAAAAAAAAGTGAAGTTGTGTTGAAATCGGTTGAAAAATGAAGGAAATCTGATCCCATATATAAAGAAACACACATAAAGAACCTGGGTTTTATAATAAGTATAACTCTATATGAGTTGTCCCCCTTTCATTCTCGTGATGCCTCTTAATCGTGTTTTCAAATTGATTTCGTGCAAAAACTATTGTGTTTCTCCAATTTTTGGCGCTGTCAGAACCACCGCAAGGTAATTTTACGTAGTCCTGTGAAGTTTTGTTGAAATCGGTTGAAAAATGTAGGAAATCCGATCCAATATATAAACGTACAGACACACACATACACACACACACACACACACAAAATCTGCGTTTTATAATAAGTAAGATGAATGGCACATGGCATACTATTCAGCTTCTGTATCCTATCAGCTTCTAGGTTCAATGTGTTCGGCTTTCCGAGATGCTTTTCTCTGTACAAAGGTTTTGAAGATTATTTATTTGATCTGCTGTTGCTTTACTATCAGCCTGAACATGTCTCTCTATTCTATTCCGCTCTATTGAAACATCAAGAGTTTTCCGCCCAACAAATTACCACTCAATGGAATTTCTTTTTCTTTCTTCTTTACAATCTTTTTAAGCCTGCCTCTTGTCCATGAAAATCTCATTAGATCAGTGTTCTTTGAAATAGTCAACTCGCTTGGCGCTCACCAACGAAGATGCCGCGAAACATTTACATTTAACTTGCTTTCACATATTAGTGCATGAAATGAAATTCAGCTGACTGCCATATTTATATGGTTATATCCATTAAATTTGCCTCACGATTATAGATTGGAAATCTGAGTAAAAATAGCTTCGGTCCATCGCAACTTAAATATGTGGTCAGTGAGTGTATATTTGTCTCCCGCATATATTTACATATATTTGCTTCTGCAAGGTGAAGCATGGTCTTGATATCGCCATTGGAAATTAACTTTCTAAAGTCTGTTAATGACCCCCGACATTTTCTCCCGAATGTTTCTCTAAATCTTGCTCACTCGATCACTCACTCAATCACACACACATAAACACGCATTCTTTCTCTCCCCCTCAGAGACAGTGTTTCAACACATTATATATACTCGTGATCAAGATGGCTATATATATTTTTAAATATATGTTAACCCAAATGATAATTTCTGTAGCAAGTTCTTAAACTGTTACAATGAGTCTTACGCTGGGTCATCTAAGCATGTATTATATTGTATATCGTATGCATTTAATATATTGCTTCGTGTATGTGCTGCTCTTATAAACGTATGTTTCTTTGTTTACTATAAGAGTGTGTTACTATGTGTTCCAATTATATTGCGTTTTGAATATTTGCTTTATTACATTGCAAATGAATTAATTATGAGATGACAGCATAGTTATGCGGACAAAGCGAAACGAGAATCAATCTCTCGTACGTAACGTGACATTTTATTTAACTTCATATTTTGTAAAATAACCGTCGGCCAAAAGATCTGTGGTCCCGAGGCTCTCTTCTAAAAAAGACAATACATTGTCCTGTGGATGGGTAACGGTCTATTTCCCTTTTTTGTTTATATACCTACCTGTTACATGGTTCATTTCCACGCGTACACATATCAGATGCAACTGGATTGATTACACGTTTACGGGTTAGTCCCTAACATCGAATTAAACAGGGTTCTCCAACATCTGCTTTGGATCTTTTCTCTCAGGTCAACACGCTCATATACCTAGTTTCTTTAATGGTCTGGCGTGAAATCGAATGCCACGTCTTTTTTCTGAAATCATCATGGATGTCCCGGAAATTATGTTTAAACTTTTATTAAATCATACTCCGTTTTCAATTATTATAATTTTCTGTACATATTTGTAAAACCATCTTGGATTCTTTCCATTTTAAATCTTTATTGCTATGTCTGGTAATAAACTGTTTAACTATAAGCGATGTCTAATGGATTAAAATAATTTAATCTATCTCTAAATGCATTTAATCTATTAGTAAATTTTTAATTCATCAGCTAAGGTGAATACAACTATGCATAAATATATTTGGGTCATAATGTATTCTGTCTCTCATTTTGTTGATTCTCTGGTAGCATATTTCTGTTTCTCGTGTTTTATTCTATCTGCATATACTTATTTTTGTCCTCGGTCGAACGCTGAGGATTGGGGAGCAATATCCGGTGACTTTATTTTATTATTTCGTTTTTGTTAAACATTTTGTTATATTTTTCCGACTCACCACTTTACTGTGAGTAGTATTTCTTTTCGCCTTAGTCTTTTGCACACGTTGTTTAAATTAGATGTTTATATATTATATGACTATATACGTTTACAAAGTCCGTTTTGAAAGCCATCATAATACATCTACCCACCCAAGATTATATATATATATATATATATATATATATATATATATATATAAAGAAACAAAACAAACGAAAACGGTAAAAGTAAGTGACATATCAGTAAGTAATATATCGCCTGATTCTGAAGCTTCGTTTAAAATTCCAATTTTGCCAAATACTGTTATGGTGAATAAACAACCAACTTTCTGTCGGTCTGCTGGGCTATTTCGCCTATCTTTCACTAAGTATTCCCCGGCGGATAACCTAGATAACTATATATCCCGGTGGATACGAATTTGGCGAGTGAGGTTCAGGTTGGCGTAGGTTGGGAAAGTTTTACCTGTAGCAAGAAATAAGGATGAAGAGAGTAGAATGGACTGAGAACTTAGAAAACGAGGAAAGAAACTGTCGAAATTCTTAATTTACGACATTCGAATGGTCATAAAAAGCCAACGAAAATGTCGATATCGCATGCGAAGTAGTAATTTAGATAAAGCAGTCAACGCTGAAGGGACTGCAGACGAGAGGTATCAGCATTCCACATTTTCAGTAGATGGTATGTTAGTAATTATTATACTTATTACGTATGTGAAGAGACTTGCAATGAGTCAGCAAGGTTTTCTTTTTCATTTTATTTATTTAAGAAACTAACACTGGATCTCCAAACGTTTTAAGCTAAGAAAAAAAAATCGATTAGTTTTGTCATAATTTATCACCGGCGAAGATTTTTTTCTGCAAAAAGATATATATCCATAAGTAAGTATGTGTGTTCATTTCATTTTTAAAGTTTGAAGATGTGAGCAAGCATAAATGAAATACACATACATACAAAGTGAATATATATATATATATATATATATATATATATACTGACACACATAAAAGAATACATACATAAGAAAATAAACACGTGTGTTTCCGATATATTTTATTGGTATTAGGCAGGAGTGCACTTTTAAAAATTGGATCCTTTACTTTCACCTCTCATAATATTTCAAAAGATTTATTTATTTTTTCTTTGTCTGTTTTCAAGTTAAAAATTGTAAAGTTACCAGGAAACGCGACTTTGCGCTTCTAGTGAAGACCTGCCATAGGTTATTGTTGAATGAGCGGTTAATGTAACGATTATCACCGAGTTCAAGTTCCAAGCACGTCTACTGTACTCAATCATTTTCTTAGGAAAGGCATGAACTTACTTCGTTTTACGCTCGAAGCCAATTACGTGTTAAATAGACGATTTGGTTGTTAAATGGTTAGTCAAAACATGCGGAACACCCACAATGTAACGATTTTCTATCTGAAAGTATTTTCCACACTTAGACATTTTAGAGAAGTGGTAAATAAAAGCTTAATTCCGCTAGTCCTAAGATTAAACGTTTTACAGGTAATTTATTTAGGAATGGATTTATTCTGTTATTATTATTATTATTATTGCATAAATGTTAAAGCTCTTGGCCTACATTCTCTTGGGAATAATAATAATAATAATAATAATAATAATAATAATAATAATAATAACATCCGCATTCCAAGTAGGCAGAGAATAAGTTCAGTAAGAATTGTCTTGCAAAACTACAACAATCCAACTTCAAAGATACCTGAAAACTACAGAAGACTGGATGATGATCTGTGTCAAAGTACATTAAAGAAATAAGAAAATATATTCAATATTAAAGGAAGCCAATAAATTCAAAATAGAATTTAAAGTGGGTGGAGAAGTGTAGGCAAACCATAATACACCACGTGCAACGACATATATATAAACAAAGAAATTTAAATGCAATGGACCAACTGCAGAAAGAATGGCAAATTAAGACACATCATGGTCGATACTCTGTGCGTACAATACAAGCTGATGTAAACACACTCGTACCCATTATTGGTCATCTAATGCAGAATTAAAAGCTGTAGGGTTTAATTCTTGCTGAACAGAATCAAAGGTTGCTAACTAGAAGTTTCCTAGCAAACATACTGAACAATTGTGTTAAACCGAAATGCGGATTCTATGATAAATATTCAGAAACAATTGTGTATTGTTTCGTGTTATTAGAAAGCACCGTATATAAAAAATTGCATGAGAGTGGGCCAATATCTGAAAAATCTAAAAGTTAACGGGAAGGAAATTGCAAGAAATTGTTAGGAACACCACCCAGGCCTGGTTACAGGCACAAGACCTGTAACTATATTATGTTTCTTTACATTACACACAGACAAAACAATCAGAATCAATCGCACATACACAGTGTTTAAATACAACAACAAAAACAAAATGCCCTTTCTTATTGAAATGGTTTTCCTGCAGATTGTAATGTGTCGTTGAAGATCTTTTTAAAAAAATCTTTGAAAATACAAGGATCTTGAAGTGGAAATTTAAAAAAAAAAAAGTCGCATGAAGACAGGAATAATGATTAGAGCCCTTGGTTTGATTGGAAAAATGTTCCGAAAGATTCATTGAAGGAATCCCTGGTAGACCATGCCTTAAAGAAATACTAAAAAAAAAAAAAACTATTCTCACAAGTGCAGCTTATACATTACGAAGGGCTTTAACAATGTAAAATGTGTGTGATCTTATGCCGTTTTATATTTATTTTTTTTACAAACATGTTCACTGGAAATGTAATGGTGACATTTCTGAACTTAGGTCTCTCGTAGGGACCCAGAAAAAATATGTATATAGTAATCAAAGGATATATAATAATAATAATAATAATAATAATATAACAGCCATATGACAATTTTTAATTCTCCTTAAACCAAGCTTTGCTGTTTGTGAATTTTAACATAATTTTTTAATACATACTATTCCCGCTCTATCCGATGAGAATTTGCTGTTACATTAAGACGAGAGATTTTGTCTGGTAGCATATTACATGTTCTTTATTTTCCTTATTTTGACTCAGCTTTTAAGGAAAGACAGCGGAGTGTTTTCATGATGTCCTCACAACGGTTTTGAAAGTAAAGTAATAATTTATACTGACTGTAACCAAAATCTTGAGAACTTCATATATTCTGCTGTTTAAACCACAGCAAGGGTGAGAGGAGATAAATATATGACTTTCCCCAAGGAATTCAAAGGCAACACGGTATTAAAAGTGATTATTCAGATGACATAACACTATTGCGGGTTGTAGTAGAGGATTCCTTCACTCACAAGCATCAGCATACTAATTATAATATTATGTTGTTATCTGAGATTTAATATTTATATCATAACAGACAAGGCTTAAGGCCATATCACGTTGATGTAACGGTTCTCTTATGATCACCGAAGTTAAGTAAACCGTGAACAAAACTGGATGTGCTTATGGTGTGTAATGTATAATAATTTGGAATTAGAAATCGGAGAACGGAGTTCCAATTCCAGTCGGGTTCGTTATTTTAACTTACCCGCAAATAACTTTTGGAAAATCATGAATCTTAGCCAACTATTGGTTAAATAGTAGCGCTTTTCTCAATGAATCAGTATTGTCTTTAAAAGTTCTTACAATCTACAAATATCTTCTGGCATTATGTTATTTTGGGGACATTTTGCTAAGGAATATTAAATTATTTAGGGTCTATATATTATTTGTTTCTGCTGTCTATATATATATATATATATATATATATATATATATATGCGTGTGTGTGTGTTTCTGTGTGTGTGTATGTGCACATATGTACATACACCCGAATGTAATGAGAACGAAAATAATATAAATAATAACGTTCACAGCATTAATTCAAAATACCAAGAGTAGAGGAATAATTATTTATTATAATTTTTACATATGGTCAGAAACAACTTGCTAACTACAAAGATGCATTCTGGTTTCGATGCGTTTGCATCTCGACTGGTGAGAACCTAAAATGAACGATTTTTGGTTCTCACCAGTCGAGATGCATACGCATTGAAACAAGAATGCATCTTTGTAGTTAGCAAGTTGTTCTGACCATATGTAAAAATCATAATATATATCTATATATCTATATATATATATGTGTGTGTGTGTGTGTGTGTGTGTGTGTGTGTGTGTGTGTGTGTGTGTGTGTGTGAGTGCCCATGCGTGCGTGCGTGTTTGTGTTTGTGTGTGTGTGTGTGTGAAATAATGATATATGTATTTATATAGCAAGAACAATATTGGGGAAAATGTATATTAAAGTAGAAAAAGTTTACTCGTTTTGTCCTTTAGCACTTCATCGAATTAATTTTTTTTTGTTGGTGTGGCAGCACATACAGACGAACAAGGGATGGTGGAAATTTTAAATATATATATATATATATATATATATATATATATATATATATATATATATATAATCTATCCGATTCCGTTTATATTCTTTTCTTTATCTTTCAGAGACAACCCACACTCTGATAATAGAAGTTCTGCCAGGAATGGTAAAATGTTGTAGTAAATTGTAAATATATCAAGTCATTTTCTAGATATATTTAAATTTTCATATGTAGATATATATAGAGAGAGATATATGTGTATGTGTATATGATTTGTATATTCCCTTTCTTATGAATATAAGAATACACGATTTGAGATACCTTTAAAAGTATTTCTCGCTTCCAGTCTTAGTTCACATATGTGTTCTTACAAAAATGGTATTACTTCTACATATTACAATTACTTTATCGCGTACACATATATGATATAGATATAGTTTTAATTATGCTAAGTTTACTAGTTAAACGGCTCAGAGTCAGCGATAGAGCGTATGTAAATATAAACGTGGACACTGATGTCAACACACAGCCGGGCATATATATAGATATATACATATATGGTGACAAGAATTATTTAAAATTTGCTTGGTTGAATAATATCGACAAGTTCTGACTACCCAATATTTTTATTAACATTTTCAAATTTCCGAATTAGTTGTTTCATATGATGGATAAATTTACCATTTTCATTAAACATTAATTGACGTATCTTTCTCTGTAGGGGATTGTATATTAAAGTGTGTATAGAAAATACACACACAAATTTAGTTTCACCGTTTAGATTGCATCACCTTGTGTGACTGGATGTGGGTTCAAGCAAACGTGTGAAGACCGGAATTAACCAGAAACAGTTACATAAATACAAAGAAATACAATCTCTTAAAAAGAATGTAGCAACATTCGAAAGTACTCGTCAAAAAAGAACTTTGGTAAAATTATCGAAATGTTAAATGTTGGATAGGCAGAACATATATATATATATATATATATATATATATATATATATATATATATATATATATATATATATATATATATACACTGGCTCCTGAAAAATCAATTTCAGTTGAGCTCTCTGGGAAGGAGGTGTGGGTTGGTAAACAGTGACTATTATAGCTATATATAGCGAGACTCTTCGCAAATTTGAATTGAGCCACTGTCGGTCACTGGGCGTGTTTCTAAAAAGTAAATACGCTAAAATCCACCTGCACTCTTGCCATGCGCCGACGGCTTAGTGGATAGAATCTCCGGCTGACACCGATTCAGTCGGGTTTCGATCCTAGCTAGTGGCAGCAGGATGAGTTGCAAAACAGTCTGTCTGTGGATGACGTTATGTATATATAATCTCTTTTGTAATATTACCCCTATTTTAAAGATCTGAAAAGCTATTATAACATGATCTCGTTATCAAGGTTTTTGAATTTTCCTATACTTGTATTTTGATTGGTCATTCTAGCTTTTGTAACAACGTATACGCTTGCGAAGGATCGTTAATTAATTTGAAACTTTTAAAACCATTTATTTTACATTCAACATCATCACTTGATAAGACACCAAGAGTGTTGAAACAAAATGGCTATTTTTGTAGTGATTTTATAACATATTTATGTTATTAATTTTTAAAAATCAATAATTATATATATATATATATATATATATATATATATATATATATATATATATATATATATCGTCTGTGTGTGTGTATGTATATTTGTAATCTCTCTCTATTTTTATATATATATATATATATATATATATATATATATATATATATATATATATATATATATATATATATATATATATGTTAGTTCAGTAACACGTAGGTTCTGTGTTACTATTTTTATAAAAGCCTTCTACAAACGGTCTATAACCCACACAGCAGTGTCGGAAAATTTCGATTTGTAACATCATGATCTTCTGGCCAAATGACCTACTAATATGCAATAAATCTTGTTTTATAATCAACAATATATTTATTGATTTTTATCGCTAGTAATTATTATCGTTCGTCGACTATATTTCCACACACACACACACACACACACACACACACACACACACATTATGTGTTTTAGAATATTAAAGCAAAAAATTGTTTAAATCGCAAAACAACTGTAATTATGTTTCGACACTACAAATATGTCCATAATTTGAATTATACTCTCGTATATTATGTTCCTGTTTTTACCTGTATATATATATATATATATATATATATATATATATATATATATATATATATATATATATATATATATATTCTCGTTTTACCTGGATATATATATATATATATATATATATATTACATGCAAACACACGTACATATATATTTTATACACTCACGCAAACACAATATATATATATATATATATATATATATATATATATATATATATATATATATATATATATATATATATATATATATATATATATTGTGTGTGTAAGATATATAAGAATTTAAGTTTAATATTCGTGTCAACGGTCGATTTTGTAATGCATAGGAATTATGAGGTATAAACTACTCCCCGAAGAAGCTTAGAAATAAATTTTAATGCCTGAAAGCATTGACTTCAATGCTTTTGGTCTGCGGCCAGCTATGACCTAAATACATGTGTTACTTAAAGGTTTCAAGTATTCCCAAATTGGACATCAGCAGGAAAACACCAATGGTCGAATATGGAGGAGCTGAAGCTAGACTATTGTTGTCCGAGATCATAATTGATGAGACTTCCTATTGGGAGTATTTGGGATTCTGGCATGAAAGTGCGAAACCACAGAAGTAGAAGGGAAGAGACGTCAAAGGTTTATGTTACGATTGGGAAAAGGGTAGAAAATGATAAATAATGAAACTTGTCCGACATTGCGTACATTCATTAATACAAAGGTACGTAAGGAATCGATTAAACCGGCTAGCTCAACATTGTTTACTCGCATCATTTGGAACAGCATTGAGATATTACCATCGCCATCAACTCACATTCATATAATACTTCAACTGTCTTCTGTTTGAAGCTCCACATTTTGGTTTGCAAAAGCCTTATAGAGATGAAAGAAAAACGTTATTTTTCAGGTTAGTAATATATACAGATACATTTATTACAGAGTGAACAAAATATATTTACAGTTTTTGTCCGATTTACTGGGTGTTGCAGAGTGAGTACGCTGGCCTAGAATGACAAACCATTGATCAGAACTCTGAGGATTCCGAGGAGGGATGATGTTTTTAATCGACTTTACTCCAAGCGAGGTAATAAAGCCACTGAGACACAAGGGGTTATTGGGTGTGGATGAGTTAGAAACAGAAGCTTTGGTAAGAAGCGAGAACTAAAGAAGTGTCATCAGGAGGACAGCAGATGGAGATTAGCATTGCATTTATATTATTGTAAACTAAAGTTTGCTGGAAAGCATGGAGATGGAAAAGTATTCCACCACCGAGAAGTGCAAGAAAAGAAACCCTTACATAGAATTTGCGGTAACATCTAACTAACATACTTGTAAATTGAGGTGACCTCGTCGCCAATCCCGTACTGCGCTTACATTGAAAAAGAATAGGCATCATGGCGAAGAGCTCATTTGAATTACGATGAAAGTATTTATAAAAAACATTACGCCGGTGGGAAAGTGACTGATGCCGAGAAGCCAGATATGGGCGAATATCATTACTGGTTTTACATTGAGTTTTATTAAAGCTTTAGAACAGTGGCTTGGAATTCTGAGAGTCTTTTTTTTTTACATTTTAATATAAGACTAGGAATGCCCGAAAACACTCAGACGGTTGCAAGTAGTAGAAGAATAAAGGTGCCACGTCGTACCCAAATCCCTTTAGTGATGCAATTCAGCGCGTGGCGATAAGTTTTCATCCAACCGGTTTACATGCTCCCTGCTTATAATTTCCCTCCGTTCTTGCTTCTCCTTAGAAACGAGGATAAACACACTCCTCATGAAAGTAAGTTGTGCAATAAGAATATATATATATATATATATATATATATATATATATATATATATATAAGGTAACCAAGAAAGTCGTTAAAATGGATACAGCAAATTTTGACATACGGTTAGTCTTCAAAATAGTCCCCATCGGCATCTAGATTATTTTCCGACCAGCCTTCAAGCTGCTCCACGCTCTGGTCGTAATAATCACGTGTCTTGGATTGGACGCAAATAGACGTATGTGCCCGCCGCAAGACTCCCTCATTCAGAAAGGATTTCCAACGGACGTGGCTTGAGCGAATGGAAGAAGTGGTAGCCTATCGTATATATATATATATATATATATATATATATATATATATATATATATATATATATATATATATATATATATATTGAGACGAAATTACGCAGCGTTTTCAATTCATTTCGTTTTACATCTGACATATATAGTTTTTCATGTTAAAAGTGAAAATGGAGAAAAAATAGATTACATTCAGTCAGGGGTGTGTTCATTTCTTTCCGAAAAGAAAAAAAATGAGTATGAATATGAAAAGAGATATACATTTTTTATGGATAACGTTTCCCATATGGGAGATATGTAAGGATTTCACTAGGAAATTATTGTCTGGAAGCCAGAGAATATTTCAGCAGTCCTGCAGTCGTTAACGATGGCCAAATTGGAACGGTAATTAAAAATAATGTAGTTCATACGCAGAAGGACCATGCAAATGTACTCTTCACGACCCAGAGGAGAGTTGTATAGCATTAGAAATCATTTGATTACGTGGGTCGCTATGATGTATGTTATGAATAGTGTTAATTTTTGAAATTACATATATTATACAAACATTATTTACGAATTTAAATGCCCATTAAGGACTTGTATTCCAGATCATTCAAAATTCGTAAATAATTATTAGAATGGTGCAAAAATAACGTCGTTTTTTGACGTTCAACTTAACGTCAAAAACGACATTATTTTTGCACCAACCTAATATATAGGCCACACTACAACATGTTTGACGCGCAGGCTCACTTTACATCTTTCTGACCATAGGTCAATTAGATCTCATTTAAGTATTCATAGAGACCTACCGAACACTATTCGTAACATACATACATACGTCGTATCTATATATATATATATATATATATATATATATATATATATATATATATATATATATATATATATATATATATATATATATATATATTCAGTCGAATCCATTACATTCACTTACGTGCTAATATAGGTATGAATCCTCTTCTTCTACACCCAGCTATGGGTAAAAAAAGCAGAACAGACCTAGAACAGGTTCTATAGCCTTGGATGGCACCGCAGATATCATGAATCTCGCATGGCACATAACTGACTTCCTGACTGAATATTTCACTTGGAGTTTCATGCACTATGCAGTCGTACAGGTACTATACACACACATACATACATATATATATATATATATATATATATATATATATATATATATATATATATATATATATATATATATTGTGTTATGAAGAGGTGCCTAAAAATTTTGTGTCAGGCACAATATGATTTCGTGCCGTAATTTTAATAGTTTGATCAGATTTTAGAAGATGGTCAGACCGTGAACTTTTCTGCACCTTTATTTATCTCACACAAATTCATAGCATTTATGCAGTAATTGAGGATTGAACACATTACAGCACTGAATTGGTTAGAGAGAATTTACCACAATAAGCTCTTAAGCAGCCATTTTGATAAGCTCTACTTAATCTGCTCGAATGTCATAAATGTGGAACAATCAATGAGATCGGAACTTAATGTAGATGGAATTGTCCGCAGACCTATATTCTTAACTATTGCTAAACCCCATTGTTTATTTACTAAACGTTCATCCAATACAAGACACAAGAGCCACTGAAGTGAGAGCCTTGCTGTATTAGTTTGTTGTGTGTAAATAAAAAATGTGTAAATCTGTCTGAAGATACATACATACATATATATATATATATATATATATATATATATATATATATGTGTGTGTGTGTGTGTGTGTGTGTGTGTGTGTGTGTGTGTGTGTATATATATATATATATATATATATATATATATATATATATATATATGATAAAATTGAAAGAGTTTTCGAATGACATGTTTCGTTCCTTAGGACTATGTTGCTGCATCGGTCTAGGTTTGTTTACATTAATGTGACTATACATCCGTAGGAATAAGAGACGCTGTGAATTTTAAATTCTGAAAATATTTTTGAAAAAGTTTGTTTCTGCTTTTTAATCATATGTTTTGCGTGATGTTTGTATTTTTATTTCTGTTTTTTACTTTTTTATTTTTTTTTGGTTTTGGTTTTTTAATAATGTGTTTAGGGTATGTAATCTAGCCGATTCCATTTATTTTTCTTTTTGTTTCAATCATGTTTGTTAACAAATATGCCACATTCTGATCACAGAAGATATATGAAAAATAGTGAAATGATATAGAACATGTTATCAACCCACACAGCCACGCATACACACACGCAGACACACACACAAGCACATAATGACTTTGAAAAAAATCAAGGTAAAATACATACATGTTTTCTCGTATTATTCTTTCATCCGAACAATTTGAAATGAAAACAATTATCTCAGTTATCCATAACTCATCTCCTTGCTGCAGATTATTATCCCTTACTAAATAATTCGAATTGAATGTGTGTGTGTGTGTGTGTGTTCGTTTATATGTTTTAAAAAACTACATGAAAATTATGAATATATGAAGGCAAAACAGTCAGAAACATTAAAATCGGGAGGAGACTTGGGAGAGCTAAAGTCAATGAACAGAAGAATGAATTGCTCTCAACGTGTTTATTCTATCCTCAATATTGCTGTCAAGAAAAACAAAACAGTACTATAATGATAACATCATCAGGTCTACGGAGCTGATGATGATTATCTATCTATCTATCTATCTATCTATCTATCTATCTATCTATCTACATACACTGCGTGCCAAATTATTAACGTGATAACGTTTTTCTAATATTTCAAAAACCGTCCAATCAATTCACACAGATTTTTTTACACAATGTTGGTTGCCAAAATCTGCGTACTTGTGTAGGGTCGGCGGGGAACTTTTTCACTGTTTGATGACATCTCCCTATCATTTTAGAAATTTCTTTTGAGAGTTCTGAGATGACAGTTTTCTTTTCAGCATGACTTAAACTGCTTTTACGGCCCATCTTTTCACTAAATTCTTACACTTTTTTAATAATTTGGCTCGCTCAAATCACTGTGCTGATAACAAATATGGCGCCAGTTTGTTTACATTGCGCAGATCAATACGAAAATTTCAATGATTGCGCAGGTCAGTGTTGCCAACATTGTGTAAAAAATCTGTGTGAATTGATTAAACGATTTTTGAAATATTAGAAAAAAAGTTATCTCGATATAAATTTGGCACGCATATATATATATATATATATATATATATATATATATATATATATAACAACATCGACAATGAGTCCTGGGAATGTGTTGCTGCAAATTAGCCATGCTAGTGTGGACTGATAGTTAGAGTCCAACTCTCAACATGCAAAACATATGCGACGCGCTGTCAGGAGTGTCCGGTTCCACCAGCTCGATTCACGACCGGCAGTTCTCTATGACCTGCTCACGACACATCAGGAATATGCTGGGACTTTATAACGATCTGCGTCACAACCGCCACCAGATAGGAAAAAGGGAATAAGGTGAGGATGAAGTTTCCGATCATATATAAAAATATGATATATATATATATATATATATATATATATATATATATATATATATATATATATATATATATATATATATACGCTGCATATCTATCTTTATTCAAACATATTTGGTTGAATAATCTAGACATATTATGTCTACTGTTACAAAACGGCGCACTAGTTTTGTTTATTTCCCTTATTTGCCCAATATTTTCAATCTCATACAAGATCATCTTCAGGGGTGAATTGTTAAGACAAAAAAAATTATGTAATTGATATTTGTGTTTTTTCTTTTTCCCCGTTATAGTCAACTTATAAAATTAACTTTTAAGAATATGTATGGGATGCCACTAGGACACAAGGTGATACTAGGAATGAAAGAGAATAAGACATTGATGAGAATGTTTGATATAGGAAGGGGATTCAGGATGAAAAAAGATCGACTTTACATATAATTTTTTTGAAGATTGTACCTGAGAGGGAAGCAATAAATCGGGAGATTCACAAGCATGAAGTTCAAGAAAATAACTTATTAGAATACGGTTGCATCTAGCTAGTTCAACAGTAAGAAGGCGAGACCTAATTGCCAATCGAGTAACACGCTTTAATTCATACAGTCAAGGAAGCGATGGAGAAAGCTCAATAGAACAATTTTCATGAAAATATTTGTAGAAAAGACAAAGGAAAATCGCTTCAGGTCTGTGAGAAAGTGACTGAATTTGCGTTGCCAGACTATGATCGATTATATTAAAAAAACATTCTTTTAAGTTTGTCAAGAATATCGAAATATATAGTAGAATCACAAAACCAGAAATATTCAATGTACCCGAATGGTAGAAATATATCTATGAAAGATAGATTGTGACAAGAAAAAAATGATCTGTCAGAGTAAAGTGAAACTTTGCCTAGTACTAAATATAGCAAGTGATTCCTAATAATTATTCATGTCAATAGAAAACATGAGCACAAGAAAGTACCAAGAATTATTCTCCTGGAGGTTAGCAATAGCTACGCTCTTGGCAGGTAGAAAAGGTTTCCTCTGGTGATTAAATTAAAGCAGATTTTAAAATTTACTGTATAAATTATTAAAGGTATATGATGTGCATGTCACCTAATGGTTATCGGCACGCAAAATGGATTCGACATGCCTTGTTCAAAGACAACAGGGAAAAAATAAATCCATCTTTCCACCGTCCCACCATTTATGTTTATAATGACAGGGTAGATTGTGATTTTAAACCATGGATTGCAATCAATATAGGAGAAATATTACTCTAAATTCAAAATTGGAGAAGAGAAAGAATCAAAATGGCGAGAAATCACAATACATTCACGGTATCTGTGGACTGAAGAGAAAGCCATAACCACCTGCAATTCGGAAGGATCAAGACATATAAATCGATAAGAGTAACTTAGCCATTACTAACCCATGAATGTAGTAAATATTCACGAAAGGCGAAGCGCCATCTATTATTAAAACCAACGTTATCAAGGTAAAAATAACTCACACTCAGTAATTATTCAAAATTGAGACAGATGAAAAACCTGAAATAGAATTGAATTTCTCTATGTAGACAAAACAAATGTCATTGTAATCTGAATAGGTCATTCAACAGTGGCTGATGCATACGAAGCAACTGTTATGTCTCTGGAAGCACCTCGACACATCCCCACTAGCTTTGACGTCAGGGCTGCCAAAGCTGCAATGACCTCCGCACTAAATGTTTCAAGTCGACGGGTAACGTATTCAGATAGATGATAACAACCGTCTGGTCACCGCATCAGGGCGGGTCGACTATCATAAACTCATCAACATACTTGGGTTTAGGAAAACATTAAAATATGATGTGCGCTTCCTGGTAAAAGACATTGAATGATGTCAGTTTTTACTGGCAAGTTATGTGTGATTTGCTGACGTTCAACACACACGAGAATGTCCTAAGTAGACCGAAGAAAAGCAATGAATTTCATGTGAGGGCTTTATTTTTGCTGAGTGCTTGCCCTGCTTGCCGTTCAGTTTAAACTTTCCTGTGATGGTCAAGTCAAATCAAAACAAACTAATTGCTTTGAAATTGCGCCATGGATAGAATTTTAAGACGTAATCTTTACCTATTTTATGATAAACTCTTCTTCGCTTTAATATATTTCGTCATCTTGCCCATGGAAATCAGGAATGAGGCAAATATGATATTACTATATATATATATATATATATATATATATATATATATATATATATATATATATATATATATATATATATATATATATATATATATAGATATTATTGGAAAATATACATACATAGACAACATATATAAATACCCATACATGTATATTTTCAGAAAAAAATTCCAAGAGGAAGAATCCAGGTAGAACTCAATGTCTAGGACAGAGTAAGGATATAATAAAATA
Source organism: Acanthosepion pharaonis (assembly GCA_903632075.3). NCBI lineage: Eukaryota > Metazoa > Mollusca > Cephalopoda > Sepiida > Sepiidae > Acanthosepion > Acanthosepion pharaonis. Next base: position 3,092,989 of record CAHIKZ030003813.1, read on the forward strand.
TATAATAAAATATGGAATATTAGTGTTTAAGCCCTTTCATTATATATATATATATATATATATATATATATATATATATATATATATATAATGTTGTGGATTCCGCGAATCGAATCCTGCACAAATAAATAAAAAAAAAACGCCAGTAATTGAGACAGAAAATAAGTGTATTAAACGTAAGAATACAGACTTGAAGTGAAGATTAGTAGTCCAGGAATGCGGGTTAGTAGAAAGTATATGTACAAGTCTCTGTAAGTAAAGCCGTAATCATCTCTCTCGCTGGACTCTTGTATAACTCTCTGAGAAAACCTTGTGTCTGTCTCCGTATCTCTCAACCTGTCTCAACTTATCTCAACGTATCTCCACGTATCTCAGTATTTAATATTCCACCCACGAGGAATATATGTGGCACAAGGCCGAGTTTAAACTGGGTTTTTCCGAGCCCGTAGGCTCAGCTAAAAAATATCCCCTTTGAACCCGCATAAGGGGGTTCGGGAACTGTCTACCTCCTCGGACGAAACTGTGTCTTTCGGCAAAGCCTCGTCCGGGTTCCTCTCTGCCGAAGCAGAGAGTTTGACAGACGTCGCACGCAGTCAGAGACTGTAATCTCGGCGTATCTCAACAGCGGGTATTCTCTCTGTCAGTATAAGTATACTTTGGACGAGTCCATCTTATGTAAAAAGGGGAGAGCCCCATAACAATATATATATATATATATATATATATTACCTCACGGTAGCACAACTCGGAGTTTCAAGCATAACGCAATCTTCATGTGTTGAGCATTACAAATTTTATTAAATATCTCTAGTTATTAATTTCAGTTTTGTTAAATAAATCTGGTTTATCAAGAATTAGAGAAGTGAAAAATCTAATATAAAATATTCTAATTTTTCAAGACGTCATTTCAAACTCACAGCTAGATTTCGAATATTAATATCTAAGTCAGACAGGCCTTTGACTCATGATGGATCAATCTTTCGCAATGTCTGTTCTATTTTATAATTCTCTTCGCATATTATTGCTACTAAGTTCACAAATAATCTGAACATCCTAGATTTTTATGGCTATAATTCATATGTACTTAAAAGAAGAAAAAAAAAATTTTGACAAGATAAATAATAATCACTGTTACATCAGTAAGTAAATTCTTATCTCAGAGCTAATCTTCGAATACAGGAAGACATATTGATTATTTAGTTATATACTTACTGATTGTAAGTATTACAAATTTCACAAGTATGTGATTTTACTGACAGAAGAAAAAGAAAATTGTGCGTTGCCATTATTACAAGTTGTGGAAACCAATTTATGTTTAAAGTTAACTTTAAATTTCTTCTCTTTTAACTGGTTTAGTAATTCAACTGTTATAATATAAATAAAAAAGACAACCAAGGAACAGGTACACAGATTTCTTGTAAAATACACTAAATGAACTAGAGAGATGGAATCCTTTTTAATTGGCCTACTTTCTCAAAAAAGCAAGTGAGCGAAGTTATAAAGGATACGTTCAATTTATTTAACTCGCAAAAATAAAAAAAAAATTAAAATTGATCAAATAGAAAAGGATATAAATAAAAGAAAAGGCAACTGAGATAAAAAAATAAAGAGAGAGAGAGAGAGAGAGAGAAAGAGAAACATTCAAGTCGAGTGAGAGAAAGAAACAGATAAATGATATATAGAAAAATTCAAAATGAATATGATTCAGTTTCTGTAAAATTTCAGATTTTTAGGATGTACGCCATGTTACCTAGTATCATTCATTATTCTTTGCTGTGTATCTTGCTGTTGCCAAGTTTTCATTACCAAAAGTGAAACAGAACTGGATAAATGGCGAAATAAATAAATAAAACAGTTTGGAATAAAAATGAACCGCATCAATAAAAGGAATAAACAAGTAAACGACAAAAAATGTCTAATAAACAAGGAAAAAATGTAAACAAAAAAGGAAATCGAAAACTGTTGACGCCAATTCGATAATCTCATTAAAGCTTTCGTCAATTAACGTTTATAAAGTATAACATGTGAGACAGCAATAAATCACCAGCTACACTGTCATGCCATGGGAACATATATTAATAAGTAGCAGGAGAAAATAACATTTTAATAATAACATTAGCAACGAAACTAATATAATGATTGCTTGCGCTACTACGATACAAAAACATTAAACATTATTTCGACTAAACAAATTATTATTAGATTGTCCAGAAGATTTCTTAATAAAAAGATAATTTGGCCGATTGAATTATGGAGGAAATCATTTGGTCAAGGCCAATAGAGTGGTTCAAAACTGTAGCAAAATAAAGAATCAACTTCTGTATGTAATTGTTTGAGACGACCACTGTAAAAGGAAATGAGAAAATAGATGAACACTAATACACCGAAGGAAGGATGGAGAAGTTGTGGGTGACAACTGATTATAATGCGAGCAATACAAACAATGGCCGTGCTTTAAGAATATTTGTTGAGGAGCTCTGGGAAAAATCTCGACAGTAAAAGAAAGTCAGCATGAAACTACAGGAAATTTTAAGAAGTTTGCTTGAATACTGCTGCCATATATGGATGGCATCCCTTCCGTTCGTCTTAAGATCTTCGACAAAATCCAGAGACGTATATGCAATGTGATGGCCCTGATCTGGCATCTCATCTACAGTCGCTCTCTCACAGACGTGCCGTCGCTACCCTCTGTTTTTTCTGCAAACACATTCATGGCAACTGCTCCGATGAGCTATTTTTGCTAGTGCCCAGACTGAAGGAATTTAAACGTGCAACTAGTCTGGCATCTCGATCCCACCCTTTCACTGTCGAAACTGTTAAACGTAGCTGTCTCTTTTACTCCAATAGCTTCATGTTTCGCACCTCTCGCCTGTGGAATTCACTTCTTATTATTAGTTTCCGTGATAGCTATAATCCCTAACTATTCAAATGTAATGTCAATCGATATCTCCAGATGCCTTGATCTGTTCCCTATCCTTCTCTTCATCCTTTCCTCTATCACGCCTCTTTACTCTCGCTTCCACTCTCTGTAACCCCTTGCGTGCTAGTGACATCCTGCCTTGGTTGGGGTGAAATGCTTAACAAAAAACGAACAAAAAAATCCAAAAAACTAAAAACTTAAACCCCAAATACGACAGCAAGATACATTGAGCAAACACACAAGAATAGAAAGAGGCCTAAATCAAAACAGCATCATTTATTCGGATTTATTTAACATATACATCGAGACATTACTAAAAGTAATACCTACATGGTAGTGAATGATGGACAATTTCCGCTCTAAAGAAGAGTAGAATAGAACATAGTCAACAAAGATGGGATTCTACAAAAGCTGAGAATACTAAGGACTGAACATTTGAGGGACGAGCAAGTTTTAAGGAAAATGCAAATGAAAAGTACACTTGTTCTTACAATCAGAAAAAGAGGGTCGACATTTCTAAGCCAAGCAATAAGGAAAGAAGGCTTGGAGAAATTTATATTTACCGGCCAGGTGTGAGTCAAGAAGGGTTCACGGAAACAGGGAGTTGCCTGCCTAACGAGATTTTATAATTGTATCTCTGAATCAAGACAAGGAAGGATACTAAGGAGAACATACTGATCAGATCTACGAAAGATAGAAAGTTGTAAAGAGACACGAAAATTGAAGCCATGAAGAGATACACCATATATAAGGAGATAAATTTCATGCAATAATTATAATAATGTTACAAAGAGAAAGATGTACAACAGTTTCTACTACTGCTACATCTACAAGGGTGTAAAACAAGGATGCATCTTCTCACCAGAGAGAGTAAGAAGTCCGACTGGGATTCATCATTGACGATTACAGTCTTAACAACAAAATAGCAGACGACACAGTGTTGATAGCAAATATATAAAATAAACTACAAAATCTCTTACAGAAGGTAGTGAAATAAGGCGAGAAGAAAAGACGAAACATCAAATGCAAGAACACTGAATGCATGGCTGTTAGCAAAAGCAACAACCCAATATGCAAATTACAGATTGGAGTATTGATTTTCTAAGCGCTGCTTAGATGTGACACAAGGCCTAAATAATGGGGCACCCAATGAGGATCGAACTCACTATTCAGTCGTAACTGTTTTCGCGAGACAAGCTTGCTAACCATTACACCACGCCGAGGAACCATAATCGCAGATTGGAGCAACTGAAATAAGACAGATGTAAAACGTTAAATACATGGGAAACGTATTAACAAACGACAGCCAGAGAAACATGATAGTGAATACTGGACAGTCTCCTCACAGATGAAAACGGGACATGAAGTAACAGAAATTCTGTTCTACAGTAGGGTGATATGACCACTAAACTTAAAAGATAATTCATCTGCCCTTTGACATATTTTGAAGTTAATCGTGCTGTGTATCTAGCTATCCTCTTCCCCGAAAGAAATGGTAGAGTAAGCGAATGAATTGTCGTTAACCTAACCATGCGACAGGTAGTACAAAATTATATTGAACCAGTAGCAATAGTAGAGTGAGCTGGAACAAAGTAAAATAACATAAAATGTAGCAACGAAATTACAGAAACTGACAGTAGTTTTTTATTTGAGTCATTCTAATCGCAGACGTGGATGCAAGCGAAGAAATAAATTCAAACCTGTTCGTTAGAAAGACGCAGTTTTGAGTTTTCAGTTACTTGTATTATTTCAGTTCAAAGATATATGTACTTCTCTGTTATTATTATTATGTCAGTTCAAAGTTATATGTACTTCTCTGTTATTATTATTTCAGTTCAAAGTTACATGCTTTTCCCTGTTATTATTATTTCAGTTCAAAGTTATATGCACTTCTCTGTTATTAATATTATTTCAGTTCAATGTTATATGCACTTCTCTGCTATTATCATTTCAGTTCAAAGTTATAGGCACTTCTCTGTTATTATTATTATTTCAGTTCAAAGTTATATGTACTTCGCTGTTATTATTATTATGTCAGTTCAAAGTTATATGTACTTCTCTGTTATTATTATTTCAGTTCAAAGTTACATGCTTTTCCCTGTTATTATTATTATTTCAGTTCAAAGTTATATGCACTTCTCTGTTATTATTATTATTTCAGTTCAATGTTATATGCACTTCTCTGCTATTATCATTTCAGTTCAAAGTTATAGGCACTTCTCTGTAGTTATTTTTATTTCAGTTCAAAGATACATGCTTTTCCCTGTTATTATTATTATTTCAGTTCAAAGTTATATGCACTTCTCTGTTATTATTATTATTTCAGTTCAAAGTTATATGCACTTCTCTGTTATTATTATTATTTCAGTTCAAAGTTATATGCACTTCTCTGTTATTATTATTATTTCAGTTCAATGTTATATGCACTTCTCTGCTATTATCATTTCAGTTCAAAGTTATAGGCACTTCTCTGTTATTATTATCACGGTTATTTCGGTCGTTTTTTTATATTCGAAATTCTTTTCTGATGTCTACCAACTCTATAACATCCTGGGAATTTCAAAGGGAACACCCTCTTTCCAAAACTGAGACAATGAACAAGAATTATTCATGTCTAGGGTGTGGGTCACCCTACTTGGATCTGCCAAATGCGCCCTTAAAGTGGTGCCATTTAAGTCTATATAAATCCAAACATGTTCAGTTTTTCGTGTTGCTCCAAGGCAGTCCAACGTAGAAAAAGTACGTTGTCGCTGTTTGGTGGTCGCTTCCTCTCTTAACTAACCACTCGCTCACACGCGCACGCACACACACATGCATACACGCACATACACACGCGCACACACACACACACACATATATATATATATATATATATATATATCACACACACACACACACACACACACATATATATATATCACACACACATAGACATACACACACACATAGACATATATATATATATATATATATATATATATATATATATATATATATATATATATATATCACTCATGCCGGTTTCACACACGCAACCACATTCTAATAACTTTTAATGTCTTTTCCTTTCATTTCCATTGCGTACGTTTTAAATTCCATGATTTTAGTAACTTATTTTCCTGTGACTCACATGAGTCCTTCAACATTCTTTGAGGTACAAATTTTCTCAGAGATCATAAATATTTATTATTCAATATACATACACTCGTATCAAAATTATTGACCGACGCAACAAGGGATATCTTTGCCTTGTTCAGTAACTAAAAAACATTAATGTGTTGGTTCTTAAGTTTGCTGGCAAACGAAATGAGATTTAACCCCTAGGTTAGATAGTACACAATCAGTAAATCTAGAGCAATATTAAAAAAAAGAACATTAAAATATGCCCAGAGTCGTGGGTAGTGAACAGTGAACAAGTATAACACGGAAGAGGTTTAAAGTTCGCTGAATATTAAATGGATAGACAGTCACCTATAAAATGACAGAGGCCAAAATGTTATGATAATAAGAACAAAGATGAGGATATTAGTCCGAATACAAATGAGGTAGATACTTTTTTAAGCTGTTTAGAATAAGACTGAGTTTCTTCAATTGCATGAGCTGTCTGTTGTTCCTCTCTGTAGGCTTCCCATGAAATTTGTAACTTCCATCGTGCTTCTGTAAAATATGAACCGTCAAACTAGAAATCGATACGATATCAAATTTTCTCTCATATGTCATCGAGACAATCTTATTATAATTGTACTTGTTCCTTCCTTATTTAGTTACTTAGTTCGTCCGTCCGTTACACTCTTCAGAACTGATCTGTACTCAGCATCTCTCTGGCGGCAATTTATAATGAAACACCCTCACCCACTCTATCTCACTCTTGCCGTCAACAAATGCCGGCGATTTTCAAAGTAACACCCTCACCCTCACTCACTCCAAAGCAGTTAGATTAGCAACAATGGAGGATGCCTATAAAAGTACATCTTTATCAATATTTTTTCGTGTTTTCTATATATATTATCTTATAATTCTTTTGTGTATGCATCTCCAGTTTTTCGTCAAAAAACAACATAGTATTATGAAAAAAGGCCTCAAATGTAATAAAAAAAAATTATCGTCAAAATGTTTGCTATTATTAAGAAGAAAAGACCAAAGTATTTTTTGATTATTTTATTAAATTTGTAATCTTTTCTAGCACGTTCGAAATTTTGATAAAATCTTTTTTTTGTTATTTTTTTTAAGACGGCGACCCGGGTCATATTTACGTTAATGTTTTTGTGCTTATTTTTCAGGTGTTTTGGAAATTCTTGCAAAAATCAAATAATTGTCTGATTTTAATGTTACGTTCAGGACTTATTCGGAAATGACTGAAATTTTTTTTCCGTTTTTTTTTTTCAGAAAATGTTTTTTTACCTATGTGACAACCCACAATATTTTCAGTTTCACAGAAATAAGAGCTGTTTTGAAACAAACACGTTTGAAAGATATCCTTGAATTTAATTTAAAGTTTAATTTAAAAAATATTAGACATTATTTCAATCGCATTTGAAATTAGTATCTTTCAGGACTTATTTTTGCGTTCTTTGTTTTTCAGTAAGTTTTAGTTAACATAATTTTTTATATGTTGCAACCTACTTACTTAATTTCATGAAATTTCGAAAAAGTAAATTGGCCCCCAAAATTATTTTTTAGTGGCCGCTAAATGATATTATCGTTAAGAGTTCACGTGTTTTAAGGGTTGTCTTCCTTTTACTGGAAAAAAAAAACACTCAACTTTTTGGGACTGCAATACTTTCATTTCATTTCTGTGTTTCATCATGTCTCAACAAGCTTTGAAAACTTATTTAACAGTGAAAAGCATTAAATATTTCATCACGTACCTCTACAAGGGACATAACTCTGCTTTTATTGAAGGAGGGTACAACCCAACGGCAGATCGTGAGCAGAATCAAGATCACGATGAAATTACTAATTATCTTGCTTGCCGATATGTTTCTCATCGGAAATCTATGTGGAAAGATCAAGTTATATAACACATCTCACAATGTCTACAGGCGTGCTGTACATCTTGAAGACCAGGAAAGAGTTTACTTTCACAGATACAACGCACAGCAAGCTGCTCACACACAGAGGCACAATGACACTACCTTCATTACATGTTTTAAACTGAATGAGCATGATGATAATGCAAGGAACCACTTGTACCCTGAAAGCTCGATATATTATGTGTTTCATAAGAGCACTAAACATGGATACCAAGGCAAAGCAATGTTAATATCATCAGTAGACTGTATACATAGAGCCATACAGGCACAGAAAAATTCACTTGTGAATGTTTCAGGAGTCGTGAGCTTCCAGGATTTGCTCACTGTAGAAGAAAAATCTCGCCGACATTTAAGGCAGCATCTTTCAAACAATTACTCACTGGAACATGCATGCTAGAAGCTGCTGCCTGTCGGATGTCTTTAATGTTGCGTGTTTTGTTTGATGCCCTGTGCACGTATATGAACGCTGCAAATGCTCTTTAACTGTGGACTATTTACAAGGAATCCATGATTAAAGATTTCTTATAGGAAGGTTTTACTGTACACCACTCAGAAAACATGGCACTAATGTAAGAATGGCATTAATTATTTAGCAAATGGGATTCCTGAAACTATTGGCTTACCACAGCTTGACCATCATGAAAAACTCAATCAACCAGGCATTGTAACAATTATTAATGAACGGAGACTGATTGCTAATTCTATTTGAATCTGTAGATACGAAAAGAAGAGGTGAGGTGCCCAACCACTCCAGTTTCTAAGTAGATGCACCAGGTGGTTGTAGTAAAACTTATATGTTTAATACCATAATTTCCTATCTGCGAATTAACAACTGAACGTGTGCAGTGGTCCTTCGGCAGGCATTGCCTCTACACTATTGTCAGGGGGAACGATTATTTATAGTTTGTTCAAATTGTCTGTCCCACTCACGAAGGCCAGCGTTTGTAATATATCAGCCACTTCACAATATGTAAATTATTTACGAAACCTGAATCTGATTATCTTAGATGAGGCTTCCATGATGCTTTCATTTACTCTTCATTCTATTGATAAAGCATTGCGAGACATCACTAGCCTTGCTGCTGCTTTTGGTAAAGTTGTGCATCTTTGGGGAGGCAAGTCCAACCCATATTGCCAAAATGACCCGGGAAGCAATCATTGAAATCTGTATTTTAAAAAAAAATCTCCTCTATGTCTGATTTTCATCCAATGCAGAAAACATCAGGGCAACGGCAGATCAAAGGGAATTTTCAGCATGGTGCTTGCATCATTGCAATGGAACATCAGCATTTTCATAAAATCCTAATCTTGCTGTTGATGACATAGATGTGCCTCAAATTATGTGAGTTAAATGTTCTATGGTGGATGATATCTTCAACAATACATCTGAGGAAGAGACAAGGAGCAGAATGCTTTCTGATCAATTAAAAAGTTTTGAGACAAATTCCAATGCTGCACCTATGAAAATACAGATAAATGTTTGATATGAGTTACTGCTGAGGTTGAGAGCTACTGACTTGAATTTCTAAATTATTTGATACCATCAAGAATGCCTCATAAATTGTGTTTAAAACCAGGCTAAATAGTTATGTTTCTTCGTAACTTTTCTATCCAGAATGGATTCTGAATTGGTACAAGACTAGAAGTGGTGGGCATGCATCAACATTCAATTGTGGCTTCCTTGATTAGTAGCTCACTAATTGACAGATTTCCCTTCATCCACAGAACAAAGCTGACATCAAGAAACCCTAAGTTTCCATTCATCTTGGAGAGAAACTTGTTTCCTGTCCGTTTGTTGTATGCCATAACTATTAACAAGTCACAGGAGCATACATTTGAGAAGGTGGGATTTTTCTTACCTCAGCCAGTGTTCAGTCACGAGCTATTGTATGTGGCATAATCTAGACCTAACAAACTCTCAGATGTAAGGGTTAAGGTGATAGAGACAGATTGACAAGAAAGGAGAGCGAACAGTTACTAAGAACATTAACTGCCGAGAGGTACTGACTTAAATAAGTGAAGTGACCCTTGATTGCATTAGTTACATACATGCATACATACATACATATATATATATATATATATATATATATATATATATATATATATATATTCAAGTATAGGTGCAGTTCAATTTATAATTACATGAATCATTCATACAAAAACAAATATAGAAGTTAATGATTTAAATGGCGAGAATACATCTTCGCAAACAATAACACATTTCTAAAGGCATCTATATTTTCGTTGGCTTGTTATTACCGAGAAGTAAAAAACAAGAACAAATCTATTTCCATACCTGAGGATGTCTGTAGGAATAGACGAAAGCTTCTAAAAACTAAAAAAGACATTATGCAACTGGTATTTATAAACAGTATATCATTAATATACAGGTTCGGGTTTATTGTACTTTATTAAAATTGAAATCATTAACTTCTATATATATATATATATATAATATCTTTCAAAAGAGGAAACTATTTGTATGTGGCATGTATTATATAGTTCTGTACCTATATAGGTCTGTTGTTTTCTGTATTCATATCGGAGGAAACTGGCAGGCTTTATGTTGGGAAGTTGGAGTACCACGGAGTGATTGGCATTGGCAATCTTTATGCACATTATGGACACTCCCAACAGCTCTGTGTGTTGTTTATTTTGCCGGCCTATGAGAATTGTATATTAAAGGATAGATTTAATAGCTAAACTTTACGCATTTGTAAACATACATGTACAAATACACGTAATTTTACTATTTGGTATCTAAGTATCTCATTCTATTATATTGTTCCTTTTTTAATGCGTTATTTTTATAGGTATATATATGTAAGAAAAGTTCATTGTTTACTCGACATTCGGAAATTCCACAGGTTCAGCTAGCTATTTTAACTAGGGTAAGCAAAATGGTAGATTTCTTATTCACAGAATCGCATGATTTCTACATACGTGCCCTTGAAATACAAGCGAATTCAATTCCATAAATGTCGCGTTGGCTAGCTCTATGTGAGTTTTTCCCCCAAGTAATCTTTTCATGCGGGAATAAAATGTCAGAAACATTAATGTTATCTTCCTAGAATGGATTAAGCCATATTTTTTTCAGTTGTGCATCAGAATGTTATTTTCACAACAACCTCCTATTTACAGTGTAATTAACCCATTTTCTTTCAGAATTATTGATTAAGAAGAAATATATAATTCTTGTGTTGGTATGTTTGAAGTTATTTAATTCCGGCTAATGCGGAACATCCCTAGTAGCATCAATATGAATTAGGACACTTTTTTTTTAAATGAAAGATCATTTACACGTTAAAGCTGAAAATACCATCATCGACAGTATTCTTCTACATACACAGTCTCAAATAATATTTGAAGACCCTAAAATCCATCTCAAAACAAGGAAGACAGTGGTTTAGGTAGAAAGGCAACTATATCAACTGTTCGGATCTGTAAGAGAACATTAGATATTTAAAATAACAGAGATCTCATAAGACACGTCCGTTAATGTTAGTGGTAACGGTAATATTAGCTGTTAAACCTTGCAAGGCGTTAATTGATTGAGCAGCCAGTACTGCTTTCATTTGAAATTTATAAAAAACTTTCTAACAAAAATCCTTAACCACAGCTGATCGTCAGAGGTGGCGAGGTGGAGATGGTGAACATCGCGTCCATTGAACTGGGGAGAAGACATTTCGGTTTTTCTTCATAATTCCGAAGCCGTTTTTTTTTTTTTGCTTATAAAATCGGAATTCAAGATAACCTGGAAAATGTTGATACCCCACCAAAAAAAATCAAATCAATTAATCAATCAATCCATATGCAGAATTGACACTATTGCCTAGAAGATGTTGTTGACAGAAATGTTTATGGTTTTTGTTTAATTACCTGCTTGGTAAATTTTTAATATTTATAACAGAATATTCATAGCAAAATGTATATTTATAATGTATAATATTTATAATAATGTAAAATATAGATTATTTATTATATTAAATAATTATGAAATAAATATAATAAATTTATTAAACATAAATATAACATAAATAAAAATTTAAAAAATAGATTATTTATTATACATTTCATAAACATGTATAATATTTATAAGAAAATATTCATGACAAAAATGTAAATTTGACTACATTCAAAACCGAACATTTTTATTTGCTCATCAAGCTTGCTTCTTCGATGTACCGTGTTCCTTCAGCACCTGGGTGATCATGGCTCTCCAAACCTTCCTCAGCTTCATTGTGTACTTAAGCCTTAATAGGATTACCTTTTTTTAATTTCTGATACAACACTAACGAAAAGAGAAAGTTGCACAAATTCCAGGGAATCTATTTGTTTTATATATAACAGAGATTATTTATTGAAATTTATACTTCTGCTCATTCATAAAGCAAAATTGGCAGAAGAGTCAATTTGGTTCTAATTAAGATTCATTAACTGAAAATAATAAAATGTCCAAGATTTTACAAGTATAAAATAAGTACCTTAGAAAGAGAAAATTGGGATTAAAATAAATAAAGACTCATTGTTTAAAATATATCATTCATGATGGGTTCACCGAGTGCTAAGTTGAATGGGAGAGGTCGAAAGAATGTTTATATTAGCGCACCTGCATGTCATGAACAGGCAACGACAGCGAAAGACGTTAACAATAGAGATTATTTGATTGGTTGGCCAATCAGAGGACGGTTAGTTTCGGGTTTTTGGAGCGGGGAAGAAAAATTAATTTTATCAGAACTGAGTTTTGAACAGCAGAGTGAAAAAGTTTAACAGAAAAATCTTGGACCTCAACATTGGGTGATCGTCGGAGGTAGCGACGGGGATGTGGGGAACATTTCGCCCATGTGGCTGGACAGAGGAAATTTTGGTTGTACTTCACAATTTCAGAGCCGGTTTATGATTCTGTAATGAATCGGAATTGAAGATTGGAGAGCCGGGTTCGAATTCCTGCCGGGTTCGAATTCCTGCCGGGTTCGAATTCCTGTCGGGTTCTTTATATCAACTTTCGCATAGATACTTTTGGGAAGGTATGAATCCACCTATTCTTTCCCTCAGCTATGGGTTAATTAGTTGGACTTCAACCATTAAATCATTGTTTTTTTTTACAATCTAGATACATTTGCTGGCTTTAAATAAGAAGTGCTGTCAATCAGTCAATCCTTGAAAATATTTGTACATGGAAGTGGGTTTAGCACAAGCATGTACAAAGAGAAAAATATTTCAAAACATTAATTGCTGGGATACGTCTATTCGAGATTCGAGAGTATGCACAAATAACGTAAGGTATGAAATATTAGACTATTTAAAAGATAGCAAATTATTCATGTGAATGTTTCAAAATTGTCAAACTGTGAAGATTTTAAACATAATTAAAACAGCTCCTGAAACTATTGCAATTTGTTTCAAAACAAAAATGGAAAAATTAGCAGTATGGCAGAATCTAGAAATAAAACTCTAAAGGACGTCTTAATAGAATTTCTATCCTGAAAGAATTTTGCGGATTTTGCAAATATTGGCATCCATTAGCCTTCATTGATGTCAACCACAAAAGTGAACATAGAGACAAAAGAAATCGATGACAACGTATATGTTTACTTAACCACAGCTGGTACAGAGTTACATAAGAGCGGCTATAATATTATCGAAATGCTTTTCCATATAAACTGAGATTTTTATCGTTTTTGTTTGAAAGCTTGATCATTCGCCATTGTGGTATATTCTGTGATACCATCTGCCCACACACCTGGCATTTAAAAAAAAAAAAACCTGAATAATACTTTTGTTTTTTAAACGCGTTGTTGCAGCAGCTTGCATAGAAAAAAATCATGAAAGTACACTGTTTCCGTAGAAATGTCTTTAAGTTGAAAACAAGTATAGATCTGAATAATACTTTTTGCTTCATTATTTCACAAAGTTTGTTTTACAATAGGAAGCTCAGTACATTCGGTTTACCATTAGTGAGTTTGTCAGATTCTTTATACTAATTCTAAGAAACCTTGATTCTGTAAGGAGAAGGAATGATTACTAGATCCAAATTCTCTGAGATTTCCCTTGCTGATACCCTGGCCGTTTTTTTTTCTTACCACCACTTTTTAATCTTATTGCTCATATCTGTATATTTTGTCCTTTGAACGAGCTCTAAAGAGCGAAGAGCGATAACCGGTCAGCTTTTTTTTTCATTTTTTTAAAAACTTTTTAGAGTAAATAAAGTTTTTGTAACCTTGCTCTTCTTCCATTTTTGTTTATGTTCTCAATATATATATCTTCTTTATAATATGTAAAAATTCAGATATAGATAATATGTGAAGACAATATATAAAAAAGAAAATACCAAAAAAAAATTATGTCAATTTCTTTCATTCCTTGAGGAACTTTATCAAGGCAATAAATTTCAGCGTTATCGGTGCAAACCACTTGCCTAGGAAATGCTCGTCAAGGAACGAAACGCGTTGGCATAAAATACATTCACTTTGTTTTTTCTATTATACATAATTTAAAATGTCCATTTTTAAAGTAAAAGCTGGAATTTCCCACAGATTAGTTAAAGTATCTCTATTATAATTTTTATAAAAAATTATCTGAAAATGTCATACATCATTGGATTTAACTATTGCAGCTATTCCAATAATCAGTACATTCGTTATAGCAATAATAATGTGGATGAAGAATTAGATGGGTATTTCGACCACCCATCCCAGGTGACCATAACTAATAGTCATAATCAAAGACAAATAATGTGACCATAATATTTTTAAAGAGTAGCAGTTGGAACTGAGAAGCAATAAGAACCTGAATAGATGAGCTTTGAAAATATTCAGAATAAAGACTTAACATGAAGATGACGTTTCTAGCATTCATTACGACAGTCCCAAAAGAGTTTTGCTAATTAGTAGAAATCTGAGAAAAAAATCAACTATACTACAGTATAACTAATATTCATGGATATTGAAAAATCCAACAATAGTGGATACTTATTGCCACATCGTCTCCAACAAATATAGCCATATAATCTGTAGAAATTCATTAAATAATATAATAAATTTTAATTAACAAGTGCACACTCAACATCGCTGGTTTCAAATTACCTTGTTGCAATTAGCCGATGTTAATTAACTGTTGCGTTAACGAACTCTTGTGTTTAAAAGTAAATGAAAGGATATATCATTTAGTTCTTAACTAAAGAAGATTTTTAAATAATTAACACGTGGAAGAAATTAAGACATTTAAAGAAAAAAATACACAATCATGGAAGAAAAATTGACGCCTGAAAAGACCAGCCAATGCAAATGAACAGAAATATGTTGGTCAGGTAAAACAGCGATCGATCACACAGGTAATTCAAATAAGCAAAAAGACACGAATGAAAACCTGAATAAAATATGAAATACATAGGGAATTGGTATACAGAACAGTCGATACATTAAATTAGTTAAAATGACTATGATTAAACTATCAACCACTTGTATTATTCTCAGCAAGATTCTTAGCGTACAAAGATTTCGACAAATTCTTGTTGTGCCGAATTTTTGGATTCGTTAGAAATAATGGGGTCAAGTCGTAATCGAGAGGACAAAAGTTTTATAATTCCCTCTGGGAAAAACACTAGTGCCATAAGAATAAACTTAGTTAATAGAAAAGTAGAAGGTATTTTGGAAAAGAATCAAATACAAATTGATTGATTTTTTACGGTTTATCAATCCTTTATAGGTTATTTAAAACCTAGAATTACTTTGGATTAAAAATAATTCTTTTTTTTTTGCGAGAGAATATAGCACTAAGCATTTTTTTTATAATAACAACGATTTTTCCATATAAGTAACTATTCAACTCATAACTGGGGAAAGATAGATTCGCATATTTTCCAAGGATATTTGCGCATAATTTATTGTAACTTTGATTTATCGTTCCGAACTGCTACACATTACACTACACTCAAAATCCCCAATACAAATTTTAAGCCTATGTTGGATAACAGATTGGTTTATCTCTGGTGTATAAACAAATTTAAGATGTGTGGCGCGTTGTATGAAAATGCTCGTCGTATGCTGAGCGGATAATATGTGTTTGTCTGCAAATATATTTAATAGAGGCAAAATGATGAGATATCTCAAAGCCAATTTATAGGGTTCCCAGACAAGAATTTAATAAGGTTTGAATATTTTAATATTAATAACAGAAAGAGAAATAATATGGAGAAAGAGAGAGTGTGAGCGATGAGCAGGTGGAAAGGTGATAGGGGGGAGATATACATACAAAATATATATTGGGTTTGGTCAAAAAGATCGTTCGCATATTAAGTAGAACAATTACTTAAGAAAGCGAACGAACATTTTTATCAGCTCAATACATACGTATATATTTTTATTACTTAAAACGTTATTTTTATTGGATATCCTTATTTAAGTAGACGCTGCGTTTTATATTAAACAATATTTATATCGTCTACCAGCCTACACTTTCAGGAATAAACGAGTTGACAAAATCGACAAGTCACGAAACAAACAGTTTAACATAAAATGGAGTGTCTACTCTAATACGGGTATCCGTTAAAATAAGGTTCGTTGTAATCTACAAAAATTAAAATCCACTGAATCTCTCTTTTTCTGTATATATATATATATATATATATATATATATATATATATATATATATATGTGTGTGTGTGTGTGTATATATATATATATATATATATATATATATATATATATATATATATATATATATATATATATATACACGCAACAAATAGATGCACATAGAAGTAACGTCTATTAATTCTACTCAACGCGTTTTTTTCTTCAAATGCTATCACGATCTGACAACATGCTTCATTGATTAATGTTAGATACGACCATATTTTTATTCCAAAAATAGTCTTATATCATTTTCTCATGACTGCTGATATTCATCCGTTTGTTTAAGTTGAAATAGGGAAATGTTAGTTTTTATACATTGTATTCGTGTTATTCTATGACAGTACAGAAATTCCAGATTTACAATTCACAGTATAATTTACTAACAAGTATAGTAAGAGATAAATATTATGGATCACCTTCAGTCAATTAAACTCATAGCATTATTATTTTTTACATTACATCGTCTTCAGAAATATTTGCAGTGTTCTTTTGCTAAGAAAATTATTCCACGTTTTGCTAAGGTCACATACGTTTTATTTGCATCTGAAAAACTTGACCAGCCGAAATTATGAAAACTACGCCTGTACGATTGGTTTTAATTACTGGTAAAAAATCAATGGATCTATGTTAATTAAGCTACATATATACGACGAAATTTGTAGTTATAATGTCACGTGGCTAAATATCGAAATAACCTCTGTTTTTCATAAAAAAAATAATGAGAGTGTTACTGATTTTCATTAATCTATACTTCGAATAACCTACGATATAATGTTTCTTATAAAAATGGTTTGCCAATTACATTCTGGCTACTGGTCAAAAGAATAAGATCGATAATTTTCCCGCTGATAAATAAAGGCTACGCACATACTTATCGCCTCGAGTCTTAGAATTGAAAACACCCCTGCATTGACGTGTAAAAAAAACAATAACAAAAAAACAAAAAAACAATAACAACTCAGAGATGAAAATTCTAATTTCCTCTCAACACCTTGTTTATCACAGGACGCTTGTTCTTAAATTAATTTCTCCCCGTGACGATTATTTTTCTGCAATGTCGAACGTTGGTGTGCTTATTACATAAGTTGAAAATTTTAAAGTATTTCCGTCCTGATTTTATTCCGTGAATGGATGCAACTCGATTAACTATCCTGATGTGAGGTCTTCATCGTTAGCAGAATAGGCTGCTTTCGGAAAAGAGAAAAATGGGAAAAATATAGATATGAAATCAAAATATGCCTTCTTATTGACATGGAAGTCCCAGCAGATCTTCAAAAAATTATCAAAACAGAAGAACCTTGAAATCTAAATCTAAAAAGCAGGAAAATTTCGTTAGAAACAAGTAGAAATATTAGAGAATTGCTATGTGATATCACTCTTTTTCTATGGCAGTGTAAGCTGGATAATTCATTTATAGATGAAGAGAACACTTAAGGAAACAGAGGTATGGTTTACAGAAGAATGTTGAAAATACCATGGACGGAACGTGTAACCAACGAATATATTTGAATGAAAATGAAGATAAAAAGATCACGCACTTAGAATCAGAAAGAGGCAGTTGAAATTTCTTGAATATAATGATAAAAGGAAGTTTGGAATGTTTGACCCTCATAAAATGTATCGAATGCAATACTGAGAGGAAGAGATAAGGTGTAACTTACATAATAAGAGTAAAATGACAAACATTTCTAACAACTACAAAAGATAGGAAGTTGTGGAAAGCCATCATCACCCAGCCTTTGAAGTGCATGGAAAGAGATAAACACATCACATGGAAGAAGAACAAGAAGTAGATGAATATTCATCAGTAAGTAACTTTTTTAACGTCGCTAATTGTAAGTGTTAGGTTATTTTCTGTGTTACTTGTCATTCAGAAACATCTGGTAAAGAACAAAAAAAAAGATAAAAGAATTAGTTAGACAGAAGTATAATTATGTTGCAAAGTATAGGGTGACCCCCAAAAATGGGAATTTTTGAAGTGCATATTGCCAGACATGAGCAAGTGGCAACACTGCGAGACAGTGACCTTGAGCAAGTAAACATTTTGCCATTTAGAATTCAAGATGAAATTCACAGTATCCCAGCTGAGATGTTGCAGCAGTCAATGAGGAATCTCAACAGCAGATTTCAAGAATGCATTCGTATAGGAGGACGCCATCTACAGGACGTAATTTTTAAAAAATGAAAATTCCATCATTGTTTCTTAAATGGCATGTTTTAAGGTTTCAATTACTATGAATAAAATATTTTTCTTCCATCGCTCTTGGTTTTATGGGATTATTTCCCGTGTTTTTAGGTAGCCCTGTACAATGGTACATTAATTAAATAGCAACAATTATGAAAATGACCTGAAAGAAAAACCACGTTGTCGATGATTGAAAAGGTTTGAAAATGAAGCTGTGCATTCTTATAACAATCAATCAAGACATCCATAGGAAACGTTAGACAGATTTATTTATACAATATCCGGTGACAAGTATGGTTCAAACAGACGAAAGCATTAGATGCATGAGCCAGAAGAATAAATGCTTAGTCTGTATTGTATGAATGAAGAAATGGAGGGGAAAGGAGGGGGACATATAGAGAGGAGAGAAAGAGAGAAAGAGAGAAAGGAATATGCGGTATAAAAGAGCAAAAAATGTCAGAAAGAAAAATATGATGAAAGGGAAAGAAAGAAAAAAAGAAAGAATGCACGAAAGAAAGAAAAAAAAGGAGAAGAAAATAGAAAGAGGAGACTGAAAATGAAATAAAAGAAAGTAAGAAGGAAATATACTGGCGATTGACGAGAGATTGTCAGCTAGGAAAGTGGAATAAAAAGAGCAAAATTCAAATCCCGACCAAGTCTGTTGAATTCCCTTTCACACGAATCTCCTTGGGAAATGCGTGAATTCATCTCTTGTCTTCAGCTATGAATTAAATAACAAAGTAACCTTGGCCAACAGTCGTTCTAGAAGAAGTACTACACTGAATTTAAAAGTTTGTAGAAGACAACGGGGATCCACTTGAGTATATTTCTCAAGAGCAATTCACAGATAATAATGAATAACAATCTGTGGAGAGCCATGATCAAAAGACATAGTATTAAAGAATATTTAAGTTAAAGAGAGAGAGAGAGAGAGAGAGAGAGAGAGAGAGAGAGACATTATTCTTAATCGGGAATGCAGAATAAATTCAAAATTGTATAAACAATAAAAAATGATTATTTGAAAAAAAAGAGTGAAAAAAATAAATATTGATTACAAAATTAACTCTTATGTTAGGAAGTATGAGAAAGAGATCAATATTGATATGAATACTGATATATTGGAATAAACAGGGATAAATAATGAACGAATATAAACACCAAAAATGATCTGTATATCAATACATAGATACGCATTAGGTACACATAGTAATTGAGTTAATTATGAATTTCTAAAATTGTTGGTATCCATTTTCAGATAACAAATTGGATTTCTAATGCAGATTTTCTAAGAAGACTGGCTTTCCCTGTTTGGAAAATTGACGCAACACGATAATCTCATATGAATTTTATTATTGAGATGTTATTTTTAGTGGACACCCACATTTGAATAGATGCATCGTTTATTCATTAACGAGTACAACT
Organism: Acanthosepion pharaonis; assembly: GCA_903632075.3. NCBI lineage: Eukaryota > Metazoa > Mollusca > Cephalopoda > Sepiida > Sepiidae > Acanthosepion > Acanthosepion pharaonis. Next base: position 3,113,189 of record CAHIKZ030003813.1, read on the forward strand.
ATTGTAAGTTTCTTTACAATTTAAAAAAAAAATCCAGAAGCATATGAACAAATAATTATGGGGAAATTGTTACAACATTAGGAGTAGATATTGAAGTTTTTTTTAATTAATTTAATACAACCTTTATATGGAAACCATGAAGCACATCATGACGGTTCTCGAATTCTTGCCATGTTCGCTGTAGCATAGCCTCATCAATGATGGCAATTCCATCAAATATCTTTAGTTTTAGATAAGGGATGTCTCGTATCTTTGTTCGATATATGATTTCTTTAACATATCCCCATAGAAAGAAGTCCAGGGGAGAGATATCTACTGGATGAAGTGGCTAGTAAATTGGGTCATATATTCCAATCTACCGATTTGGGAATGTTAGTTGTAGTTAGATACACGAAATACACAAATACAATATGATTAAAAGCGTTGATAACATAGAACAAATCAGATTAAGATATCTCATCAATATATTTCTTAAATTGTTACGAGACTTTATCGACACCCTGGACATTAAACACCGGCGAATGACGTGTGGTGGGGGAGCCATGTTGAAAACAATCTTAAATTTCTCACATTCCATGAGAGTGTCTTGGGCAGCCAATGAACTTTTTAACAGACACTCGTAACTCTCTCTATTATATCTTTCTTTCTTTCCACACACACACACACAAACACACACACACACACACACACACACACACACACACACACACACATACACATATATATATATATATATATATAGTTGTGTTCCTGGAGTTTCATTTTTGGGATCATGCACTTTGCGATATATATATATATATATATATATATATATATATATATATATATATATATATATATGTGTGTGTGTGTGTGTGTGTGTGTGTGTTCTGGGTGCTATCGACTAGTGCATTAGCCATTTTAAGGATGCTTTCTTATGCTACTCTAGGAAATGGTGTGTGGATGATATTGTAGACGGTAAAATATTGCTGAAGAATATCACTTAGGAACAGAGTGAAAACCAACTGACCATATTTAGAAATTAACTAATATGTCTACTTAAACGTAAAAAAAATTAGAAGTAAATTTTTCGTAGGGCTAAAAGATTACCATTATATTCATGACCATCATCCACTGTGCGTCCATGACGGAGAACGACTTTTCTAAATCTTTATATCGCGTTTTTTTTTATTTAATTAAAATAATCCCGGTCATATATCCATGTCATTTTCCTGCCTGATATTTTCGTATATTTGCAATATATTGGGATATAACAGACACATCTTTGGCTTCATCTTTTATCTTTTTTTTCTTTTGGCTACGTATTCTGTCCAAATCCAATTGTATATCTTAATCACTTTTATATCGTTTAATTCGGTCTGTTCTCTGAGCTATGCCGAATTTTCTAGCACTTGGAGTTTTCACTATTTTTGAACTTTATCTTATATAAAGTGATTTTAATCTCGATTTATTACTGTATCAATGGAGAAAACCAAGACTAAATTCGATAAAGAATTCGTGTAGTCTGTGCTATCTGTCGAAAAAAAAATCCTAATCAAGGTCGTTATGACTTTGGTAGGCCTCGAAATATGGTCATTGCTTTCGCTTCTATAAAAATCTTGACCATTCACAGCCTTTCTTTCCCCCAATAAAAAAAATCTACTTTGAACCCTATGGTAATTTGACTCTTCTTGTGTGACGAGGAAGTTGTATGTTACAAGTTGTGATGTGAATTTTTCACACTTAATTTGCTCCACGCGTATTTTTTTTGCCGTTGGACATGCGAGACTGATCTCGCCTTGGAATTACGACCATGGATCTTTTTTTATCTGAACCTTCCTATTGCTATTTACTACAACTGTCGTTCTTCACCACTGGGATTATCTATTCATTATACATTTTGCCTGGCCTTTCTTTCTTAAAATGATATCATTTGCTCTGTGAAGGTATATTCCTCGGCCGTTAAATGTTCATTCTATATTCTTTAGATCTCTTTGAGAGGATTAGAGCTGAGTATTATTTTCGTTAACATCAGAAGTACTTAGATGAAAAAATTAAAATTACGCCCTTCTTATTTTATATATTTTATTCTTTCTCGCAATAGTATTAGTCGATTTTGTTTTTATATTTACAACATTTCAACTATTGTACAGCGAGGCGCAAAATAATCCTTGTGGTATAATCAATTTAATTTAAAATAATATAATTCATTTTTCAAATGTGAAAACAGACAATTTCTTATAAATAAAGGTTAGAATATGATATCAGTATTTTAACAAATCTTCATTATTTTTTTTCAGAAATTATTATTGAATACAATATCATTAGAAATGTAACTGAGAAAAAACATAGACAAGAACAAATTTATCTGTATGCTTAAGCTCATACACAATAGCAAAACACTCTTGGTCAATATGTTCAAATATGTTTTGTATTCACTAAATAGTATTCTACAAAATTCTACTGGCGTATTCATCCATTATTTGAAAGCAAACCATACTAAACTTGAAGGTTATCTTGAATGAACCCTAAATTTAAGTCCGTGTCATTATTTTGTTTATGGGATCCAGTTCCAGGCCAAGTTAAGACGTTAATCATTTTGTCTTTGAGCCAATTTTCATCCTTGCTCACTTGGGTGTTTAGAATCACTATCACGTTGGAAAGTAAAATGACTTTATCGAAAATGGTGCCTGTCAAAATCCGTCAGATTTTCATTTAAAATATCACGTTTCTCTTAGTTATTCCAACTGCCGACGATTTAAAAAACAAACAAAACCCCCCCAAAAAACAGCCCATTGCCACTAAAGTATTCCCATAACATCAAATTATTACAATCATATTTTTCACAAGAGATGATATTCCTACGGTTTATGCTTTCCTTTCCGCCATGCTTGCTTTGCTGATTCCGTCATATTCAGATCAATCTTTCTGTGATCTCTCGATTCATTTAAATTCTAGAATCACTTTCTTTTTCTACTGAATAAAATTACGAAAAAAGGTTGAAGCAAAACAAGGGCAATGATACAAAGCGTGGTGACTGAATATCTATAAAAACAAAATGACAACAAAAATTATGCAAAATGATATTTATCTTTTTGCCTATGTATCGAAAAATGCCAATTTTCATGTAACATAACGGAAAAAAACAGCAAGCTGAAGGAGATTACTGCTTCGAGAACAAAAAATGATGTGATTAAATATGCTGAGTAAAAAAACAAAAATAGACAATACAGAGCAATTTAACACTGAGCATTATATTTTTCTAAATATAGTTAATAAAGAATGTAAATTAAACACTAACGTGGTTTCAGATGTAGATAATCAGACGATAATAAAGATGATAGTTTATAGATGTTGCCTTTTGTTGAGCCATGAGTGAAATCGTGGTAGCGGTAAAGTTTAGATTTTCAGACAAACATTTATTTATTTATGTTGGTAAATACATTGGTACAAGAATGTAAAGATATATTGCTAGATATCGAATGAAAGTGTCTGAAGGCATAAAAGGCAAAATGGCGATATCAGCAGAGTATATTCAGAACAATATTTTAATGTAAGCATGTAATGTTTAAATCAATCGATCATTTAAATCATTCAACATATTGAAAAAAGCATTTTAACTTCAGAAGAAAACATTGCTTTATCTGAGAATTAAATTAATAATAAAGGTGTAATCAAAAGTAATCACAATAGTGAACATATCTGACAGGATTAAAATAATAAAGCACTATAAGAAAAAACAAAACAAAGAAGAAAACATTTAATAAAAAGGAAGCTACACATAAAAATAACACACTATTACTATCTCAGTATTTTTCTTTAGTCACGACTATTCTTTAGTTTTAAATAAATTAACCATGGGAGTGGATTTGGGCGTATTTAGGTACAATGAAACGGTTACAAAGAATGCCGCCGGTACTTCCTTACGGCAGTTTGTTTTGAAGCAGGATAATAATAATAATAATAATAATAATAATAATAATAATAACAGAAACACCCTTAATAGATTTAGATTTTGTCACAATGATTAGGGAACTGGAGCACCCTTAATAGATTTAGATTTTGTCACAAAGATTAGGGAACTGGAGCATGGTGAAGCTTATAAGTGCCTGGGAATTAGCGAAGGATATGGCATACAACACCCCCAAATGAAGGAAAAAATAAGAAAAGAGTACTACAGGCGTGTACGTCTGGTACTAAATACTGAGCTAAACTCAAAAAACAGGATATCAGCCATAAACACATTGTCTGTCCCTGTGGTACAATACAGCTTTAATGTCCTTAACTGGACCATAGCTGAAATTGAGCGAATGGATGCCAAAACGAGAAAGCTACTCACTTGCTATCGCATGCATCATCCCAAAGCTGATGTCGATCGTCTGTATGTGCCCAGATCCAAAGGAGGCAGAGGATTACTTCAACTAGAACTGTCCTACAAAACTACAAAAATTGGCCTCCAAAGATATTTGGAAACTACAGAAGACTGGATGATGGTATGCGTCAAGGAACATGAAAGTAGTAAGCGTCTCTACTCCGTAAAGAAATAAGCCAACAAATTCAAAATGGAGTTTCAAATGGGCGTAGAGATGCAACTACAGCACAATACACCGGCTGAAACTGCAAAATACCTAAAAAAGACAGCAAAGACGAATGCAACCGACTAGTTACAGAAGCGATGGCAAGATAAACCGCTTCATGGCCAATACTCTGCCCGTACCAAACAAGCTGACGTAGACAAAATCCGTACCCATCAGTGGCTACGTAGTGCAGGGTTGAAAGCGGAAACTGAAGGTTTTACCCTTGCTGCGCAGGACCAATGCTTGTTAACTAGGATTATCAAGCACATATACTAAAAATATTGTCAGCACAAAATGCAGATTCTGTGATAAATATCCAGAAACGATTGATCATCTTGTATCAGGTTGTACGGTGTTGGCACCCACTGAATATAAAACCCGACATGACAGAGTGGGCCAATATCTGCACTGGAAAATCTGCAACTTCTACGGGAAGAAAACTGAAAGAAACTGGTATGAACCCCACCCAGACCCGGTTACGGAGATAGGACCTGTTACAATTCTATGGGATTACACAATACACACTGACAGAACAATCAAGGCCAACCGGTCAGATATTGTTATTAAAGACCACAAACAAAGACGGTGCCTCCTTATTGATATGGCAGTCCCTGCTGACTGCAATGTATCTTTGAAGATATTCAAAAAGTTGTCAAAATACAAGGACCTTGAAATAAAAATCTCGAAAATGTGGCATATGGGAACATCAACAATCCCTGTTGTAGTTGGAGCCCTAGGATTGGTAATTGAAGGGATTCCTGGAAGTCCATGCCTCAAGGAGATACAAAAAATTGTTCTGACAAGTACAGCCCACACCTTACGAAGGGCTTTAACTATGTCATTTTTTTTTTTTTGTCAGTGGAAAGTGTCATGACGCCATTTCTAAACTTAGGTCCCTGGGCGGGACCCGGAAGAAATGTGTAAACGCCAGAAATCAAAGAAAATAAAAAAAAAATAATAATAATCCAGTAGACTAATTGAACGGATTCCTGGAAGTCCATGCCTCAAAGAGATACAAAAAATTGTTCTGACAAGTACAGCCCACACTTTACGTAGGGCTTTATCTAGGTAATAATTTTTTTCAGTGGAAAGTGTCATGATGCCATTTCTAACCTTAGGTCCCTGGGCGGGACACGAAAAGAAATGTGCAAACGCCAGAAATCAAAGGAAATAATAATAATAATAATAATAATAATAATGGAAATCTCAAACAAAACCCAAATGCAATGGTGTTAAACGTGCTGAGTGGTGGATGTCACTTGGGTGAAAATGTTGCGCAAAAATCTTCTGGAAATTGGCGACCCACTGAATATTCATAAGTCAGGTAACAATGAGTGGACTTCTTATCTTGCGCATTAACAATTATTTCTTGGACGCCACTCATGAGTACTCGCTCTTAAAATGAAACTGACAAAACTTACGTTCACAGACGCGATTCCCGATGAAAGCAACTAGAATTGTCACTGTGTTCAAAAAGTCAACAAACCTGCCCCAACCTGCTCAGGAACCTGCAAATCAAACCAAAGTTGTTCTCAAATCTCAAATATATGTTCAACCATCAAAACCAAGGTACAACAAAGTAAACACTTGAAAGAATGAACAAAGGAGTTATTTATGCATATTATTTTGTAACGTTACATTTAAATATAACAAGTCAAATTACAGCATAAATCTTAAGGCTTAGACTACAATCAACCCGGCTGTAATAGGGGCATTCTGTACGATAAAAATGGTGCTGAAAAGCATGTGAGAAAAATTCCTGAACAGATCAGCATCTCAGAACTACGAAAGTTTACTTAGTTCGGAACTGCACGTATGATCCAGAAAACCTTCTCCATCTAAACGAAACGTCACAAATGTGCACAGATAACTCAGCTACAATACCATTTAATAGAAGGAAGAGGACAATATCATACCTTACACAATAATAATAATAATAATAATAATAATAATAATGTACTAACAAATACAGCCCACACATTACGAATTGCTCTGACTCTGTAAAATATGTGTGAACTTAGGTGTTTTTTGTTGTATTTTTTTTCTCAAAAGATTATCGATGGAAAATTTCATGATGACATTTATGAACTTAGCTCTCTTATTAGGACGCGAAAAGAGATGAGTAATCACCAGAAATTAAATACTACTACTACTACTACTACTACTACTAATAATAATAATAATAATAATAATAATAATAATAAAAGAAATACAAAAAATTATTCTCACAAGTACGGACCACACCTTAGGCAGGGCTTTATCTATATAAAATATGTTCATTTTGTTTTAATTGGTCAGTAGAAAATGTCATGATGCCATTTCAAAACTTAGATCTCTGTGTGGGACCCGGAAAGAAATGTGTACACACCAGAAATCAAAGGAAGTAAAATAATAATACGAATTGACTCATATTGACTTATAGAACGCAGTGCTTTTATTTAATGTAAAATATACTTTATAGATAAAAAAATTAATGAACAATATGACAGCATGTAAAGAAAAAGATGGGAAGAATATCATTCTTTCGGAAATTGTGTTATTATTGCATACATATTGTTCTACAATAATTGTTACTCACAGAAACATAGCAAGTAAATATTAATTATCGTATAACTTCAATTTTCGTTAAAATACTATTAACAAATAAGAATCATGCATGGCTTATAGGATGTTATTTTCTTAGTTTTTCGTATTAATAGTTCCTCTTTTGTCTAGAATTAACATATGATTGAGTCGATTACGATGTTCATTATTATACTAAGAATATATACATTTTTAGAAATAATATATTGGTAATAGCTATAGAAACATAATATTCGTTGCAATATGTGTTTCTAAAGTATTAATACATTATTATTTTTACCCCTTTGAGTCCTGCGTTTCTGAACAATTTTAACCCTTCTGCCTGCGTTCATGATTCAAAACTCGCAAATAATTGGTATGTAATGTTTCATGGTAGATATAAAAAAATACTTACAAGTGTTTACCCACCGTTCAGCCGGTGGCTGGGCATTAAGTCATTTTTCTCTACCACTGGTCAACCGGTGGCTTGGCATTACATCATCTTTCTCTACCACCAGTAAAGCTGTGGTCAAAGGTTAATTCGACAAGTTTTCTTATTACTTTAAACATTATATTTCATTGAATACACGTATTTAACTTGACACTCTGTTCTTTTAAACAATGCGAATAATATTTACTATCCTGTGCATTCAAGAGACTTAATAAAATGATGTGATCTTCGGCTGCGTTAGAACATGCATGCTTTTTTTGTAGGGTAAACAACTGTATCATACTGCATGTTTTAAACCGCTTGACAAAAAAAAAAGAGTTTAATTGACCAGGCTTAATTACTCTTTCAAAAATGCGCATATTCTCGTTCAAATCTCGAATGTGTGACGATAAGGGCAAAGCACTCCGGAGCAAACAATAGTTTTCTCTTACAAAGAAGTAAGCGGGTTCGAACTCAGTCGGAGAGTGCATGTTCTTTATTAAGTTTCTCGAACGAACAGAACCGTAGTAGTAATTCACTTTGTTTAATAAAATCAGGCGTCTACCGAAATACATCCATCTATCTATCTATCTATCTATCTCAAACATATGTAGCTATGAATTTATTGTGAAACTCACTGCTTGCGAAGTCATTGTTAAAACTATACTAGATTATTAAAATATATTTTTATATAAATATTTTATATACATATAAATGTATACAGAAATATTAATATACACAGTTACAAAGATACGTCTAGAAACTTTTAAAACTATAGTAAATTATTTTTGTATATATTAATATACGCAAATAAGTCACGCATTTTAGCTACTTCGTTAGATAAACCTAATATCACTAAATGTTTCTTTTCAGTAATAATCCGTTAATATATTAACTATTTATCCATTGCTTAAAAGGATATCTGCGATGGGTGACAAACAGATAGATAGATAGATAGATAGATAGATAAACAGGGGAATGTGCCAATACTTTATAATATCAAGAAATACATGTATATAGAGGAAATAATGTCTACGTAGTTTAATCAAGATATAATTTATAGAGATGAACCCCTTTCCTCTCTCCCTATATATATATATATATATATATATATATATATATATATATATATATATATATATATATATATATATATAATGATACATAGATTGGTGGATAGATTTTAATTCCATAACCTGCTATAGAATTGTAGCACATACTACTTATGGTCAAGTGGAAATATTTACAAGTTTATACTCTCTTAACTCATTCGCAAATACAGACTTTCATAGACGCATTTAAATATCCTAACACACAAATATATTCCATCAAGTGTATAGGTCTGAGATGGGGACTGGAAGCACTACTTGATATTTAAAGGCATTGTGGAAATTGCCGCTTTGCTTCGCTCGTAAACTCATTAAAAGTTTTGACATTGCGTTTGGCAAGACATCGGCAAAGTTGCCAATCGCACATGATATATTGCAGTCGAGAGGTCAGCCCAGAGATTGACATGAACCATGTGCCGTTTCGGTCGGCGGCCGGGCTTGATCCAAAACTAGAGACACAAGGTCCAACCCACAGTCTCCAATGATTTACTGGAGCGCATATGGCCACGATCCGCGTGTAATTATTTCTGATAATATAACTATCTCTCCAGATATATGAATGAAATAAGAAATACATTTATATGTATTTACTCTGTATATAAGCAGGCCATCAATATGAATATATTGTTAAATATATATTAGTATATTTATATTAATGGTTAAGTATAAAAAAGCAATTATACTGATTTACTTGTTTGGAAGGAGAATTGAGTCATATATGTACTTTCTGAAACTATATATATATATATATATATATATATATATATATATATATATATATATATTAACGAATGTTATAGTAATAAAAAGTTTGTAGTCACTGAAACTGTAGCATTAAAAAACAATTAACATGTAAATTTTTCAGTAGAGAAAATTAGAAAATCACCCGCTTCGGTTACATTGGTTTCAAATTTTCGAAATGTAGCGGTGTCGACTGATCTCATAATTTTATATATATATATATATATATATATATATATATATATATATATATATATATATATATATAAACAAAAAATTATTTGTATTTTCGTTTTCAGATTAATATGGGAGCACAATTTAAAATATTTTTAATACGCATATATAACAATAAGACATGACTTTTTATGTAATTGCACTTCATAAATATATGTATTTGCATTGTATAAACATATGACATTGAAGTCGCTCTTTCTCTCACTATATATATATATGTGTGTGTGCGTATATATGTGTGTGTGTGTATATATATGTGTGTGTATATATATTGTTTCTGTATATATATATATATATATATATATATATATATATATATATATATATATATATATATATTCTGGAAGATCATGGATGTACATTTACAAATATTCCACTCAATATACGTATGCAGACACACACATACACACATATATATTTATGTAAAATGACTTTAAAAGTTGTCGTTATATAAACATACACATACTCAAACATATGTATATATGTGTGTGCGTTTGTGAGAGAGCGAGAGAGAGAGAGAGAGAGTGTGTGTTTGTGTGTTTTTTTCTCCTCACCATAATATATATATATATATATATATATATATATATATATATATATATATATATATATATATATATATATAATAGCTGGCGACTCGTATTCAATGATACCCATCTACTTGGGTGGCTAGCCAATCCTTATTGCAGACACTCAATCAGGCACATTTTGTGTTTGCTCAACACCCACAGAGCCTTCCTGTGGTTTATAATGCTGAGGAGATCTTAGTTACAGTTTCTGGGAAAGAGCGTTTTATTTAGCGTGATTAAGAATTTTAACAAGGCCAGCACGCTCAAGCCCTAAGCCACGATGAATTTTGTGCTAGCTCAACTATTGATGGCCCCCAAGAGTTCCGTCTGTCCACTTTTACTCACAAGGCTTGGATAAACCCGTGGTATGGTTTTCAGGCACGTTCCAAAGGTGTCGCATGCAGGGATCAATCTCGATCCATTCCGGTAATATCAGGAAGTCTCACTTCGGACAAATCGATCATGGTGAAATTCGAATATATATATATATAGTTCATTTTCACCTATTAAAATGGATGAATGAAATTTCTTTTTTTCTTGTAAATCAAGAACATATGTGAACATTGAAATCAACGCTCAGAGGAGACAAATTGTTTCACGCTAGGCGCAATCGTCAGGCAGCGTGTGTTGGATTTTGTCTCGGCTTTTTATATATATGGGTCAGTGGTGCATTGTGGGCAATCCATTCTAGCCTTGTTTTGGCGGGCGTGGCTTGTTTATTTATCTATTTGGTTTTCGATTTTTATTAACGTAGTAAAATGCTTAGGTCTCTTATTTATCAGTTTGTCCCGGTCTGAGAGGATAACTAAAGCTATTTATTCGTCCAATTATTGGATTGATTGCCGTATTGTTTTATTTTGGCAGGGAACAGTTTTTAATTTGCTTATTATTTTCATTATTTATTTATTTATTTGAATTGATTATTTTAACTTGATTTTGTTAATTTATATTTGTTTTAATTAGTTCCAACGGTTATTTTAGCGTGATCAAATTGTTAATTTGTGCATTTATTTATTTATTTATTGGGATTAATTATTACTTGTTTGTTTTATTTATTTCATTTATTTTTATTTATTACTAGCAGGAGAGCCCGGGGATGTAACTGTAAGAGATAGATCAAGTATCGACCATCATAAAGACTGAAAAATAAAATTGACAAAGATTATTGTTTAAGGTTGACGGACACGCATGTCTTAATTAGTTTCTTTTCTTTTTTTTTTTTGCGAATTGATCAAACCCAAACTCAAACAAAAACATTGTTTTCAATCTTTATTAGTCTATCGATTGAATAGAATTTTATTATAAACAATTGTCTTGTAAATGGAATTTTTAAAGCATTCTGAATGTAAAAATAAAGAAAAAGTGTGCAAGACAATAAGAAACACTACCTGCCAAAAAAAAGTGAAGTTTTGTTGAAATCGGTTGAAAAATGTAGGAAATCCGATCCCATATATAAACGAACACGCACACACACACAAACAAACAACTTGGGTTTTATAATAAGTATAACTTGATATGAGTTGTCCCCCTTTCATTCTGGCGACAGAATAGTGTTTTATCGTGTTTTCAAATTGATTTCGTGCAAAAACATTTGCGTTTTTTCCAATTTTTGGCGGTGTCAGAACCACTGCAAGGTAATTTTACTCAGTCCTGTGAAGTTTTGTTGAAATCGGTTGAAAAATGTAGGGAATCCGTTCCAATATATAAACTTACAGACACACACACACACACACACACACACACACACACACACACACACACACAATCTGTGTTTTATAATAAGTAAGATTTTGTATATTTTTATTTACTCTTTTTGGTTTTCGATTTTTGTGTAATGTATTGGATTTTTTATCCTTATATATCAGTTATAGCTATTTTTTTCGACCGATTCTTGAATTGATTGTTGTAGTCTATTGTAACGGTTATTTTGGCGGCATTGTTTTGTTAATTTGTTTATTTGCTTAATTTACTTATTTGGGTTGATTATTTTTACTTGTTTTTATGTATTTATTTTTTATTTTTATTTATTCTATTTCGTCTACTTTAACAAGAGTGGTTTGTTTGTTTACTATTTGCTTGGGTTAATTTAATTTACTTGATTTTTATATTATTTTGTTTATTTTTATTCTTTTCAGTTTTCGATTTTTAAGTAAAGTAGTAAAAAATTGTTTTTCATGTCTGCATTTTAAGGTGAGCTCAGATCATTTATTTGGTAATTTATTTTGATCTGGGAAGGTAACAATAGCTATTTTTTCCTCCAAGGAAAGTTTGCACGTTTTTGATTGATTGTGGTATTTTTTCCTTATTTTCAATGATTTTTTGGTGAGATTTGTGTTTTGTTTTTAATTACCCAGATATACTTAGAAAGCATTGTGCTGTTCGCGTAATCACTATTTGTGAAATATGTTTTTTGTGCATATTTTCTTTGTTTCCATGGTCCTTCAGTTACTCCTATACATAATTTTCTTCATTGTCTGGTGATTTTACCGTGGCTTAGTATATTACGTTGTTTTGTATGCAATTACTGTTTAAGGGAAATTCATTCTTTATTCTACAATTGCTCGTGAGTTTAATTTGTTCGGGTGGTTTGTTGATAAGTCTCCTCTGGTGCTTTTTTATTATTTGTGCCATGTTCTCGGTGTAAAAGTAGCTGATTGTTACAGTGTTTTTATTGAATATTTTGTGTAGATTGCTTGATTACGGAAGTGTTTGTTTAGGAGTTTGAAGAATATTTTGCCTACGTTTGTTTTTACGTTTTTGCTGTACGGTGGGTTGCACCATATGATATTTCTCTTCCTGTGGCATTTTCTGTGCTCTGTGATGAGTATGTGAGTACCGGCGGGAATCCACTCTCTTTTATGGCTGTTAAATATGGTTTCATTGGAAGAATTGTCGGAAAGCCTACGGATAATCGATTTTTTATATATCTGTTTGATTATTGAAGGCGGGTGATTGGAAGATGTGTGTATTTACAGGGGTTTATCATTGGGTTTTACGAATGGTTTGTATGTGCATTTCCCTAGGTTGAAGGTAACATCTAGAATATCTAATTCGTTTAGGTTAGTTTTTATATCTATGTCAAATCCGTTATTTTTGAAAATCTTTATTATTGCTTTTCTATTTTTTTCTGTGTTGTATTTGTTATAGTTTCTTATGATTATGAGACCGTAGTCACTGTAGAGTCCTGTATACTTTTTATCTATTAGTTTGTTTTGGTCTTGTAGTAAATATATACCTAAGATTTTGCAGGTTTCTGCAACGTCAAAGGTTTCGATTGTAGTGTCAATGATCCATTCTTTCTTTATCCATGAAAATAATAAAAAGAAAAACAAGTAAAATAAATTAACGCAAATAAATAAATAAGCCACTCCCGCCAAAATAAACGCCAGAATGGATTTCCGACAATGCACCACTGACACAACTACATAAATAGTCGGAAAAAAATCCAACACCCGTGACCTGACGATTGTGTCTAGCATGCCACAGCCTGTCCCCTCTGAGTTTTGACTTCAATGTTCACTTTTATATTTATATTGACATACGCTCTATCTCTGATATTGAGCACTTTATCCGACAAGTATAGGACACCTAAAAACTATATTTTTTCATACACACAAACACACGCACACACACACACACACATATATATATGTGTGTTTATATATAATAGTTTGTATATATATATATATATATATATATATATATATATATATATATATATATGCAAGAAACTGTAAACAAATACATACATTTACATATTTTCGCATATATATGTGTTAGAATTTACTTAAGTTGTATTCCAATTCTCAGCCACTCTCATTTATTCCAATTCTCTGCGATTCTCATTTATTTTTGTTTTGAGATGTATTTTTTGAGAAGTAGCGAACATATATGTATATATACATATATAAGTGTGTTGAAATTTGCAATTATTATATATATATATATATATATATATATATATATATATATATATATATATGTGTGTATGTGTGTGTATATGTGTGTGTATGGATACGTATTTTGCATATACTGTTATGCATTTTGCATACGTACTTATATGTATATATATATATATATATATATATATATATATATATAGAGAGAGAGAGAGAGAGAGAGAGAGAAATAGAGAGATATGCATACTTATATGTAGATACTAAATCATATGAAACTATATGCGTGTACAAGCTCACTATATATATATATATATATATACATATATATATATATTTATATGGATCGGCTTGTATATCATCATTCAACAGTTAAAATCAATAGGAATGCTTAATATATATATATATATATATATATATATATATATATATATATATACTTTCTCTCTGAATTTATGCATTCATATATTTGTATATAAATTTTATTGCATATATTTATGTGTGTTGAAAACACACACACACACACACACATATATATATATATATATATATATATATATATATATATATATATATATACGTTTATGTCAATTTATATAAAATAGTCACAGTTCCTCTATATATATATATATATGTGGATTTGCGAGTTTATGAGTATTTGCTGCGTTCGTATTTCTGTATTAAATTGAACGGTTGCCAATATTATGTATGTGCGTTTAAAGACAGTTAGGTGTTAACGAAAGTAATAAGTTGGCAGCCAATCAATGATGTTTAAGTCGGTAGAACTCTGTTGAAAATTACGAACATCAGTAAGAAACTTTGTTGAAAGAATCTCATGTATATACAAGGTTGAACAATATAAATTAAAAGAATCGACCATATGTGAAATTCAATGATTTCCGGATGAATTGTATATGTTCCTCTCTGAATATCATCTTAAGTATTCAGGATCTAATTTTGTTGTTTTTCAAATAATGCTGATTTGCTTTTTTTAAAAATATTTTATTAAATTCCGGAGGAAATTCTTCGAGGGAATCCTGATAAATATTTCACCATCTATAAACACGTTAAACACACTATATATTATCACCAACTTCTAAAAATTCAAACTTAATGTAACTAAAATATCTCGAGCTACTACTACCATCACTGCCGGTGTTACTTAAATACATCCCCAAAGCAACATTCGAAAAACAACCAAACATACATACCATTACCTACCCAGCCACACACAAACGAGTATATATTATCATTCCATGCACATATAGATAAAATATAATCATAATACACTTACACATTTTCTTTTATACAAAAATGCTGCTTGACAAAACAAATAATAATCAACAAAAATAAAAAGTACCGGGATTTTCTCTTTTCCTCCTTATCTCATCCCTGATGAAGCTTTAATAAAGCTGAAACATGTTATATTTATAAATGTCTTCTATTCATCTTTATCCTAATATTTTGTCGGATTCCGATCCATATTTGATCTGTATTTGATCATGTTCCATAGTAAACTCTCTATGCGTTAAGAAGCGAAGCCTGCCATAGCATTGCCCATTTACCTAAGTCATAAGATCTTTATAATTAATATATGGTCTGATGTCCCTGCATTACATCTCCAGAATCTTGAGAAAATCCAAAGAAGGAATTGTAATGTAATATGACATGACCAGGCATCTGTACACCAATCACTTTCTCACCGATTTTTTTCTCAATTTCTTTTTACAAATATTTTTTTTGAGCTCAGAATACATGAATTTAAGGATGCTACTAGATTGGCATTTAGGTCTCACCCTTTCACTGGTGAAATAGCTAAATGCCACCGCCAATTCTACTTCAACAATTTATTGTGGAACTCGCTTCCATTTACTTGCTTCCCTGATAACTACAACTTTCAAAAATGTAAATGTAACATCACTCGCCATCTTTGGGTTTTTTGAATCCCGTTCATCTTTTGTTCTTTTCACAATTCACCCTATTCTCAGTTTTTCTCTTTCACACCTTCCGCACTCGTGGCATTCATGACTTACCTGGGGCGAAATGGTTAAAAAAAGTATCAGCTATTCGATTGTAATTATTCGTTTAGCTCTCACTCTCTCTCTCTCTCTCTCTCTTCAATATGGATGCTTTACAAACAAGATAATCAAAATAAACACTACAAAGCGATTTAAATTAATGCTTGACAATACGTATAACAATGGTGATTTTATAAAAACCTATGTCGGAAATGACGACTGTATTCGGAGAAGGAAAATTCCGTAGAGTATTCCGCGTTCGTTGCAAGCCTCTCAAATAATTATGGAGACTCATGCAGGATCGAGATACGTTTGCACATAGAAAGAGAGAGAGAGAAAGAGAGAGAGAGAGAGAGAGAGAGAGAGTCTGGCAGCCTTCTCTGGCTACTATTTTGCACTATAGCATTAACTCTCTTTAAGTCTAACGTCAACCGTTATCTATCCTACATATTATCATAATTTGCTGTTATTTCTTCCTTTGACGTTTATTCAACAGACGCACTAAGAAAACATCTATCTTAAGTGACACTTATGCCTTGTATTGGGTAATTTTTTTTATTAAAAACTAACTTGCAAATACAAAGGTGGGGTTTTGTTTACAGTACTTCTCATAATCATACGTATATTTTCCTAGATTTTCAAATCAAAATTTTTAGAGTTGCGTATTCTATAGGAGGAATACATCATCATATAAACTTCCACTAGTCCGATTCTTCCGTCCGTCACAACCTCTAATATAGCCATACATTCATCGAACGAAACCAAATGAAATCATGTAAGTGGATACAAAGTACAGTTGCTTTTACTAGGGTGTGTAGCTTAGTACAATAAAGTTTTTTTGGAAAAATTAAAAATTTTATTATTTAACATACAAAGCACTTGCATTATTCTAAAAACAATTTAAAGATTAAAATAACAAATACTTATTCATTTAAAAAAAAAAAAAATTTGCATGTCATTTCTTTAAGTTCTTTATATACGAGAATTCAGTTTTTAGTTCGCCCTGATTTTGCGAGAACTATAAGCAAATTACAAGGCCAAACTCTTCAAAAAGTTGGAATTTGTAAAAAGAAAGTAATGGCCAGTTGTATATTGCGTACTCAAGAGTAAGAAATCCCAAGAATTTAAATATCGCTGTTTAAAAAAGAAAAAGGAAAAAAAAATCTTATTTAACATGACGTTCTATAAAATTAAAGAAATTATTAGAGGGCGAATCAGGGTTTTGTCAAAGTATTTTTTAAAAAAAATCAGTTGAAAATTCCTCTATTGGTTTGCAAAATTGAACGGAATGTAGAGTTCGTAAATCTCGTCAAAATGGTAGCGATAACTTCAGAAATACTAAATACGATTTCAGTATGCATTAGCGTGTTGCAAAATCTTCTAGTATTATCTATTTCTGGCCACATGTATCGCCATGCTAGTGACTGTATGATCGGAAATTATTATCTGGATTCCAAACTAAATAATATGGGAATTATTTTTATATATATTAAGTCCATTAGGGTTGCAAGCAAAATAAAACGTCTGAGATTGTACTGTGATTTGGAGATTTCAAAATCAAACTAGTACAGAAGTTTAAATAACTGTGAAGCGTTTAAACAGATAACGGAAAATGTGACACAGTAATATGAAATCACATTGAAATAGCACAATATGTCTGATTCCTTCCTCTAATTTTGAACATTAAAAGAGTCATATTAGACTCAAAATAGAATAATGCTGCATCTATATCTAGGCTGGGGCTCCCTAATACTCACTTGCCAGCATTGATGGTGACCAATGATATTTATGCGGCTTTGTGGGGGATGAGATATTTTCCATCCTACGGCCTCTTTTCCATAGACGCAACGTTGCAATCCTGGCAGTATTGTATCTTTATTTCCATGTCAAATGTTTAGAAGAGCTCCATACTTTTGTACCATCAGTTCAGATTTCTAAAATCAAGACCCGACATGCTGCGTCAACAAAACCCAACCAGCATTAACATAATGAAAGCAATCCACACAGAAGGAATACACTGAATTCAAAACATAGTGTCTTGTAGGTTTTCCTTCCCTGGGGAAAAAAAGTAGGAAAAACTATAATGAAAAATTTACAAATCTAAATGATTACGAAAAAACTTCATACCGGATAGGTCGTCACCAGGCTCAAGAAAGGGCCGCGTACCTGAGAAAGGAACATGACTATTAACGAAAAATCTGTCACTGGCACAAATTCTTCCAGCAACGACATCATTTTTCACTGCACTCGAATATTCACACAAAAAAAAAAAACAAACAAAAAACACCAACAATCAGACATACCAAATATGGTAGCAAGTGAAATAAAGCCTCATTTCAACACAAGCATGTTTGCCAATATCCGCAGGGACATCGTGCAAAACAAAATACTCTTAAATGTAGAAACAGAAGAGATAAAGACAGATATAAATCAGAATAAAATAACCCCTCCCCTCAAACAGTAGAAAATATGGGAGAAAGAATAAATAATATGGCAGAGGATGAGGTAATAACAAAAATAAAAGAGATAAGAAATAATAAACTCCCAGGAATTAAAACCGAAGACTCTAGCTGGGATATAATCTGCAGTAATCCAGACGATGTCACAGAAGTTGAGTCGAATTACATTAGGGTAGAATTCCTTAAAAGCCACAAATGTGAAATCATCGAAGCGAAAAAATCACATCATCCAAATAACCAGCAGAGTAACACTCACATAAATGTCAGTCAGAAAAAAAAAAAAATCATACGACAAATTTCAATAAGCACATTGTGCGAATATACAATGCTGAACTGAAAAGAAAGTGTTAACCGTCAAACAACTGGGAAAGAGCACAGAAGTTAACAATGTCATATATGCAACAGCTTTAGCAGCTACTGGGAAGTCTGGAGTCAAGACAATGAAAAGATCAAACAACAAAGAGAACCAGCTTGGAGGGCAAAACTGAGGCGAGAACTGAAGGACATCAGATGCGAGATTTCAATACAAGATGAGTTCACTAGAAACACAAATGTCTCAACACGCCAATGCAGAAGGATCAAACAGAAATATAGAATTAACTCACTAAATGAATTTCTATCAATCAAGGAAATCCTAAATGAGAAACTGGAGTTAAATGCACAGTGCATGATTAAATGCTGAAATTGATGGTTTTATTCTTGCTGCACACGACCAATGCTTGCTAACTAGATATTACCAATCACACAAACTGAAAAAATATGTTAGTCTAAAGTATAGATTCTGTAATAAATATCCAAAAACAATTGATCATCTTCTCTGAGGCTGCGCAGAATTACCACTCAATGAATATAAAACACAGCACAACAAGGTGGGCTAATATCTGCACTGGAAAATCTGCGAAACTTACGAGATGGAAAATGCAAGAAATTGGTAAGAACACCAGACAAACCCAGTTACGAAGATAAGATCTGTAACAATTTTAAGTGATTTTACAATACAGACAAATAGAACAATCAAAGCTAATCTCCCCGAAATCGTGATTAGAAACCGCAAATACAAAATGTGACTCCTTATCGATATAGCAGTCCCTGCAGACTGCAATGTATCTTTCGAAATCTCAAAAATGTGGCGCATGATGACATTAACAATTCCAGTTATACTTGGAGCCCTCCGATTGATTGTAAAAGATTCCATTAGACTCATTGAAGGAATTCCTGGTTTCCAATGCCTTAAAGAAATATAAAATATTGTATTCATTTTATCTATGTAAAATATGTACGATTTTTTTTTCAAAACTGCTCAGTGGAAGATGTCATGATGCCATTTCTAACCTTAGGTCTCTGATCGGGACACAAATAAAAAAAGAGAATACATTAGAAACGAAATGAAATAAAACAATAATAATAATATTAAAGCGAGCAGAGCGATTTAAGAGATGATAACAAAAAGAAAAAAAAGCACATTGTTGGACAATGTTAAATATTTTATTAACTGTTGAAAAATATTGGAAGACTTCCGTTAATCATTTTGTTTATAATAATAATAACGATAATGATGTTTCTTTTTAATAATAATAAGGAAATATTAGGGGTCTTATTTTGTTATTCACAAAAATGATCAGAGAAAAATGTGATGAAACCATTTGTGATCTTAAGTGTCTGGTTGGAACCTGGAAGGAAATGTGTATACAACAGAAATCCGAGGGAATAATAATAATAATAATAATAATAATAATAATAATAATAATAATAATAGTGTCAGTAGAAAAATATAAGTGTAAAACGTTAAAAATTGAAGTTTTCAGGCAAGCCTGTGTTCTTTCTTAACGAGTTAATTTTATTTTTTATGGATAATGAATTCAAGCGTGTCCAAAACTTTTAATTTTTAACATTCTTCATATGCTTCTATTTTTCTAATGGTCTAATAATATACAATTTAAATTAATATTATCAATGTTATTATTAGTCTGTTTCAAATGTCTCTCATCGGTCAACTTCAAGTATAATAGTGTGGAAATAAATGAAATTTGTAGAGAATGGCTTCTTACCGAGATGGGAACTATTTGAATTAATAACGGTTTTATTTATGCAATCATTTGTTAAAAATACAAACATGATGGACGTAAGAATTAAATATTAATACTCAATATCCCTAATTTACATTTAAATGTCGAATCTCTCTCTAGTTTCGATATAAACGGTAAAGGACGTGTGTTCTATTTTTAGCCCGATTTTCCCCACCATTTTTTATTTATGATTAACTAATCTCATTGATTGTCCCCTCCACATATTTGGCTGTGTGTTGTGGCGTCATCATGCCCGGAAATGTCTTGTTCGTGAATATCGTCACTGCTTTTGAATTACGGAATGAGGTGTTACAGATCTGAATATTTGGCCTGGGAAAACTGTTAGGTTGACTCAGGAAATAAACGGACGATTATTCTAACACCGATTTTGTGTAATTAGGCTTAGATTGTTCCAGTAATTACTGACCATTGTTTAAAAGATTTTACGCAACAACAGATTCATAGAATTCATAATTAAAAAAAAACAAAAACAAAAAACAAGTCAGCTTTTACACATTTAAAATCTGCATTACTACTACTACTACTATATCTTATTTTATGTGCAGTGATCTTTTAGGGTGGGCGATCATGGTTCTTCACAAATTTCAAGACTTTCTAACAATTGTTGTATCTCACTATACCTCAGCCACCCTGTTCTTTCATCAATTTACACAAGCTCCTATTCACTATTTCCACCTCTCTCCTTTCTTCGATATTCTCTGTGAGCATTAAACTTTTCAAGCTTTTTTTATACGCCTTGGAAATTGCAACTGCTGATTTCTGATTCTATCTATGAAATGTTTTTTGTTTTATTTTTTTATTAAAACTTCTTTCTTGTTCACGTAATACATTCATTCTATTATCATCATCCTACTGTAAAACTACATAACTGTTGACACAAGACTCGTTTTCAGCTGTAATTTAATCGTCCAACATGGATGCAATATAGAGGGATTGATATTGAACAGCCATTCAGCACTCTTTTGTTTGAAATAAATTGCTCCTGTTTCTTAATACACTGGAAGACCTCTTTTGCTATGCAAATGATCCTTCGGATTTCGGTGAAGTACTTCTCCATATACTAGTTATAAATGGCACCAGGCGTGTTCAGAAATATCTAAACTCTTAGCTGTATACGTCTACTTTCTCAGATTAAAGATAAAAATGGTTTTGAACGAGTGAAGCCTGTGGGTCTTGGCAAAGATCATCCTTCTTCAAAACTTGTTTTTTACAGAATCGAAAACAAAGAACCGTACCAAATGAGTGAAGAATTTCAATAGCAGCAAGAACTAGAAGGGATTTCACGTATAAACCGAAGAGAAAATAATAACATAATCAATATGTTGACGTTCCACACTCGTTCAAATAAATGATTATGAAAGAAATCCCCTTAAATAATGGAACTGGTAATAATAGCTACTAAAATATTTTCCGAACAAATTGTTTTAACAGAATAATTTTATAAATTTCAACCGACTGTAAGATAGACTGCTTGGTTAATGAGTGCCGAATATCTTCTTATAAGGCAATGGTTGATATTAACATTAACCTTACTATTAAAATTATTTTCTGATATTTGAGCTATCATACTTGCTTGATTTTCATATCCCAAATTTGTGGTGTTCTCCATGGGCTGTTCCTCCTGCAGACTGCCATACATTTTCTTCCTGGGCTGTTACTCCTGCGGACTACCATACATTTTCTTCCTGGGCTGTTGCTCTTGCGGACAACCATATATTTTCTTCCTCGGCTCTTCCTCTTGCGGACAACCATACATTTACTTCCTGGTCTGTTCCTCTTGCTATCAACCATACATTTCTCTTATTACAGTTGGTTGTTAAAATATCCCCCTGCTTTCATGGACTACTTTTTTAACGTCCTCGCAGATTTTCTTTTTGTGACTGCCATCAATCACTGTGTCATCCTCATATCTTAAGATTGTGCTGATCTATCTAAATAAAGCGCAGTATACGTGTGTCCGTCCGACCGTCCGTTTTTTCATCTCGGTGAATCATAAACAACCTGAAGTAACAGATAGTAACTACTGTAGTTACACGCGATTAAAATTAAATAAATCACATTTAAAGTTGCATTTAAATATCGAACAAAGTGAAAGGTTTTCAAAAACAATTCATTATTAAAGGTTTATCTTTAATTTCCCCTTCCGTCGCAATTGTAATTGATATCGTTTAATTAAGCCGTAATTTATAGTTTAGCGGATGATGGTACGTTGCCCATATGTTTTTTTTTCTTTTCTTTTCTAGGACGCGTATTGTGATGTATTCGAAATAGTTCATAGTTCAGATTCGCTAATGCCTTTTAAGGGTGACTTTATGTAAAGGGATAAAAATGAAATGTGATTTAAATAATAAAAATAAAAATTACGCGCAAAATATATGTAAACAAACTACGGAGATCGGTTACGTATACGAAGAAAGGTTATGCCGAATTAAGGTGTCGAATAAAGATAAAATAATTTTATTATTTCTAAATTCTTATAACTTTTACGTATGTAGGATGCTGAAGGTAAAAGACTGAAGGACCAAAAGCCCTCCACGAGAGCTAGCCATAAAATCCGCCTGAAGGGCAACCGCTAGGCTAGTGAATAAATCGCGGTAACATTGAAGAAGAAGGTGAGAAGGAACATCTTTGTTTTGTACTTTATCGCCACTTTCTATTTTCTGTCCTCTTATTTAAGTTATTTTTATGTCTATGCAGGTGGATCCGATCCATATAAATTCTGGATTTACTACATCTACCGTTTCTAAGAATAAAGTAAAACTGTTCAATTTGTTGTAGACTGTTGTTGTTGTATTATGAAAAAAGAAATGTATATAATACTTTCAGAAAATATTATCATAGAAAATGATATAAAATAATGGCTAAGTATTAGAAATAATATTCGAAACAATAAAAATACAATGCAATACAATACAAATTTTGACTCAGATTTGAATTTGGGAAAGGGAAACACTCATTAAAATGATTGAATAATATATATTTACAGTAGCAGCAAAAGTTAAATTTATAATTTCTAAGTGGATTTTTATTCCAATATTATTTCACCTTACTATAAACGTTATAATCACAGGTTGCACATGGTTGAGTAAATATTTACCATCCTGTGTTCTCGAAAGTTTTAAGAAAGTAAATGTGCGCTTCACCAGGTTCAAACCTGCGTATTGTTAACATGTATGTATTGTAGTCTGCTTTATGTGTTGGATTCCCCTACATAAGAGGGCCACGAAGGGTACTTTTTTTTTAAATTAAAGACTCTTAAAAACCCAATCCTGGTGAACGTCATTTACACCGTTTAAAAAACGGAGATATCTACTCAAACACGTATATACACAAAATATATCGATTTAACTAATGAGAAGTAACATTCTAAATATCTACATTAAATAAACTTCCATTAAAAAAATATAACTTTAGACTGTCGTGCGAGAGTTAATTTTGAATAAATTCATGATTGGATTGTTTTTCATTGAATTTTAAGTAGCGAATATGGAAGAAAAGAAAGGACCCTCTCAATTATTATGTTTATTTAATTTTTTAATGAAATATGTAGATGATTGGGTATGTCAAAATTGACTCCTTAATATCCGAGCGAGTGATTTCTCCCTGGATGATAAACACTTAAGGTCCACAATGATCGAATGGCGTTATAAGCGTTTTAACAAAATGGGACAATGGAAGAAAAAGGAATAGTGATACAATAACGAGGAACACGAGTATTTCTAACATCGATTGTTTTTCACTATAAAATGGTGATGATGTCCATAGGGTTGGGATGGGCTGGGCAGGTGTCCTTGATTAGAAATTTTTTCATGAGCACAAAACGATTGATTTGAACAATAAAGTCTCTAATATTTACGATTTTTTAGGGACCAGATAAAATTGTCACAATTTGGCTGATATGTTTTCTATCATCCATTGTATCAATCGCATATTGCAATATTGAATTACGATTTATTTAATATTGTAAATGATGGAAAATAATCAAGATATCGTTGTTTGAACTGTTGTTTGTTGACAACGGCAGTTGTTAGCCGAATCTGTTGTGTCTCAACGTTTGTCTCCACGTCTCTTTAGGTCAATACACTAAGGTCACTCTGTCTTCGCTTCTTACAGAAAATCAAATGACCTGTCTTTTCACCGGGAAACACAATGGATATCATCTATATTGGTTAATTTTTTTGTCTCAAGTAAAGAAGTTTTGACGAGAACTTGTTAGTGATGGTGAGTGTTAATATGCAATGACGATTTCCCAATCGTAGCATATGTAGATTTACGTCTTCCTATCAAAGTGAAACTTCTCAATGAAGATATTTTGAGAGAGACACTCAGCTTCATCAGGATATCTCTTGTTATCGCCATTTTCTGATTCTTTAAAACACGAGCTAGTAAAAAGCCACCGTCACATTCTTCTCCTTCCTTTATTCTGCAGGAACGTGGGAACACCAACTGATCCTGTTAACTTATTTCAGAAATATATATTTTCCACCGCCTTCGTTTTTCTCTTATTTTGTCAAATAGGATATCCCTTTTCCCTTAATCCTTAATCCTTAGATTTTTCTCCTGTATTTTACATACTCAATGAAACAATGACACATGGAGTAGTTCTTTGAAAAAAAATAAGTGAGAGTAGGATGTTATCAGAAACATGGCAGACGATAACAGAACAAAAAGATAACGACTCTTTAACAAAGTTAATGCTGAAAAGGAAATAAAACTGTGTCTTTTTAGATTTTTACTTAATAAACCGAATTAGTTTCCCGCCCAAACAAATATCTATTAAAAAGTCACTGACATTGCTGATAAGAAGTTAACAATACCGCATATTCTGGGAAAAGAAAGACTTTGAAGGCCCGTATATTGTTATTTAATATGCATTTACAGGTAATTAATATGAAGCAGAATCGACATTACATGTGTCATCAGAAACTAACACTACTGTATAATATCCTGACCGTTCTTCATGTAGACAGTAAATTGAAAATGCTCTCAATGCAGATAAATATATATTGCATTTTATATAGAAATAGACAAAAAATAACAACAGTATTTCATATCGCAGGCTCACTCGATTAAAGCGACTTCTTCAAATATTCATCAAATTTAAGAAAAAAGCAAGCATATTTTATATAATCTTTTAAAGCAAAGCAACTAGAGTAAAGACGATTTTAAATTCAGCCAGTAGAGAAAGCAATATATTCGTTATTACAGTAGAGTAGTCAGAAGAAAATCAAATCTTAAACCAGTCATCATTAAGCAAAAAAAAATTCAATCGGAATATGCATCATATTTAAGAAATGTACTAATATATTAAATTATAATAAAAAAATATGATGTGGTTTCATAACGTAATTTATCATGGAATATAAAAAGGAAGGAAAGATAAGGAAATAAAAGTAGAAAATGAATAAAGTTTTGTAATATATCAAAACAAATTCAATTAACTAACTTAATAAAAACAAAAAGGATAGAAAAGTGCAAGGAGCGAGTAAAAGTGGAGAAAAAAAAAACGAAGAAAAGGACAAATAATCACGACACCCTACACGTAGTCACAACCACAAACATTAAAAAACCTTGAAACAATGATAAGTGTATATGAAAAAAAAATCAAGAAGACAGTTACTGATATATTCTGACGAGTGTACGGAGGGGTCCGTCTACGAAACACTGTAGTCGGGGGGCTAAAGCTAAATGACAAACCTTTTACTTACATTAATAAAAATAATAATAATATATATATATATATATATATATATATATATATATATATATATATATATATATATGTGTGTGTGTGTGTGTGTGTGTGTAAAAAAATATATAGAAAATAGGAAAGAACTCGTTAGGTAAATAATCCAAAAGTTCTTTTTTGTATTTTTATTATTTTAAGAAAATAGTGCTTGATACAAAAGTAGAGCATAAATAAAATTATTTATTTAAAAAAAAATATTCCAACGCTACATAAGAGTTCTCATGTTTCAAAACAAGAGCCGAAAACTTCAATATAATTATCTGGATTAAATTAAAGCTTGAGATGGAACAGAGCTTGGTTCTTTAATTCCATTTAATTCAAATAATTATATTGAAGTTTTCGGCTCATATTTTGAAACATGGAATCATATTTTAAATAATAATTGGAATATATATATATATATATATATATATATATATATATATATATATATATATATATATATATTATAAATTAATTGATTTAAAATATTTTTTTTTTTTTTGGCTACACAGTTCTAAATACAGGCGGCTAGCCAATCCTTATTGCAGACGTCAAAATAGTTGTTGACAAACTTATTCCTCGAGAAGAGCCAAACATAAATATGATCAAACTGTTTGGGTGATGAGCTACGAACAACAAATACAAAATCTATGACGTGAAGCAAAGTCATCAAGAACGGAATCAAAATATACAAGGAATCAATGACAAGAAACAATGGATAAAATCGATTAACGCAGACGTTTCTAGTTAATAATACAAATAAACAAATTGTATACGAAAACCAAATGATATATTGAATAAATAGAATCAAGCGAAACCGCCATAAATTCACACAGAACATAATCTTCCAAAACGATGACGTAATATTTTCTCAACAATTAAATAGAGGAAGAGAAAATAAAAGGAAGGGAACAACCGAAATATAATTTAAATAATAGGAACACAATGAAAAAGAGACCCACTGAAATATCGGCTACCGGGAAAAAAGAATTGCATAAGATGAAAGAGAAACCGGAAGTTGAAATCAACCGTTATAACTCAAAAAGAATCTTTTAAAAGGTGCCAGTTGGACAGTTCTTGGCCAGAATGGATCTATGGCTTCTGGTTAAAGCGATTCATCAATATTCATAAGAGGCTAGCAAAACTGTTAAAGACATTACTGAAAGAAGTCACAATCGCCGAAATATAACGATAGGAAAATGCAGTCGTGATCCAGAAAGATGCCAAAAATAGGAACAACCTTAGGGCGATAAATTGCTTACTACATATGTGGAGACTCCTAAAAACACAACAAATTGGAAAGAAAAAAAGGATTACTCTCTGGGTAGTCGAGGGTTTCATTCGAGGAACAAAAAATGATGCCGAAGAGAAGAAAAAAGAAGTGAATATATATCGACCAAATAATACGAAAGAACCTTAAACAACGAAAAAGTATCAAATCACAGAAAGGATTGACTGAAGAAAAAATATGCCATTATTCTGTAACATTAGATAACTGAATGCTTGAAGTTTAATGAGCATCAAAATGGCGGCAATGGAAAATTGCATCGTGTATGTAACAGCAAGAAGACATCACGGACAAGAATAAGAAAAAAAAAAACACTCTATACACGCTGTGGAGTGAGAGTAAGGTTAAAGATTCGTAAGATCATACCAGAAAAGGAATCAGTATACATAATCCTATTTAATTACCTTTCTTGTCAATAACAAAAATGGAAACACATATTCGGATACAAACGGAAGAAATCGATGTAGAAACGATGTATAAATTTTATTTACTATTAAAAATGTGCATTGTTGGTAAGGAGTAAAGCCAAACCGCAAGCAGTAGAAGGAATGTAGGTCTACAGGCAGGAAATGGTCAGGAAGCTGAAAGAAAAAGAAAAGATGGCTACGAATGCTTAAGCATTCTAGAATTAAAAAGAAAATAAGAAAATATCAACAAGCATGTAACAGGAACAAGGAAAATACATAAGACTGTTTTTACGTAATTTACGTTGAATAAATAAATATGTGTTGTGTCCGCTGTGAATGGAGAATACTTTAAATAGACAAGAGAGCAATACAAGCAGCCTCACCACAAACCAAGAAACCTGACTAGATTGCATAAAGCGTTAGATCTGAGAGGTGATTTCGATTGTCTTTATCTCAAAAGAAAGCAGGCATAGGATTAATTAGTACTCCGGATTAAGTCGATTCCGTAATAAAGAATCGGGAAAGATATAAAAACTAGAATAAGAAAAACTGGAACACAACACGCATAGAAACCCAAAAGATAGAAGAAAAACAATTCTATGCTGACGTTCTAAATATAAATGAAACGAGTTGCAGATAAATGGTTACGTAGAAGAAACTCCAAAAAAGAAACTGAATTGTTTTTGATAACGACCGATAATTGCACCATACGGATAAACTACATAAATGCCAAGATAAATAAAACAGAAAATGTGAGAAAATGATTTAAAACAATGAACACCTTCATCAGAAGATTAACTAAATTGGCTTAGAAAGGGTACACGCATATATATGACTGTCCTCTGACCAAAACGATGAAGTATACGGCCTTCAAGTTAACGTCGTCTTTCGTAATCAATGTTGTACAATTCTCTGCTAGGGATAACGAAGGGGTCGTCAGATGCGATAATTTACGCTGATTATATCAATCTCCTCCATTCTTCAGCATTGTTCTCTATTATCGTACGTCAGGTCAGAAGTTGAAACATAAATTCACAGAATTTGAAATTAGATGAGGAGCTTGATTACCGTCAAGAGTATCTAAGAGAGTGATGGAGATCTAACGAGACTTGTTTTCCCTTGATCCATGATAGCAACCGGCAAACACCGCTAGTCCTGACCTTGTTTGGGATTGATATGCCTAAGACTCATAATTAATTAAAGTAATTCTTCTTCGGGAGACGGAATTGAAACAGGTCTTATTCTGACAATTTGAATTCACGAAGTGGCATGTAGAATCATGGAGGTGATTCAGGAAGCGGTTCTGGAAAAAGGAAACTTAAGATATGCCACGACAATTTTAAATTCTATCAAATACGCTATTGATAGAAAAGTGCAATGTGTAAGAAAGCTACTGTAATTGTGCATCACATTGTCAGTAGATGAACGCAGCTGGCACAATAAGAATACAGACGACAATTAGCTCTCAGATTAAATTTAAACAATGTAAGAAGTATAGCCTCGAGTACACAGAGAAATGGTACAAGCATATACTACCGTCAGTAGTCGAGAATGAGCAAATGAAGCTCGTGCAGGAAACGAATATCTTAACTGACAACCGCTTGAAGAGAAAGACATGAATGGATCCTGATAGATGCTTCGGTAATTTTGGGGATGTCGATGCAAGCGAAAACGCAGAGGTAACAAGACATAGAAGGGAAAATCGGATAAATATACCAAGCAGCAGATTAAGTTGTCACTTTTGTGTATGGCGCACGCAGAACTATATTTTAGTTTTTGACTACGAAGGACGCCTTTGAAACAACTGACAGCATTGGGAGACTGCTTGTGGCGGTACAAATTGTGACAGCTCATGTGCTAAAGAAATCGTTGCGTTTCTGAGCAACAGATATTAGAAGCTAAGATATCATTATCATCGATCGACCAAAATATCAAATAATAATATTGATAATAATAATCTTGATGCGACTTCAGGTATGGGTCTCTTGGCTTCTGATCTTAAATAATTGTTCATTTTCACTATTTATTCTGCATTCTAAAGGAAAAACTCGTTGTGTAATTCCTTCTATTCACAGTTGGGCAAATGCACATGGGAATGTGATGAATCCATCTCTGCTCCCTCAGGCTAAGTGTTAAAAAGCAGGACAGACAGTGTTGTCTAGCATCCAGTCTAAGAGATAGAAAATCTGAATTTAAAATCGCATGTACCCCTGGTGTAGAGTATACTATTTAGGCGTGGACAAGATCATCCATGGAAATAAAAATTACTCCATAATCTTGACTGCGGTCAACCTACGATTGCGCTGATGTATTATTATTA
The DNA here is from genome assembly GCA_903632075.3 of Acanthosepion pharaonis. Taxonomy (NCBI): domain Eukaryota; kingdom Metazoa; phylum Mollusca; class Cephalopoda; order Sepiida; family Sepiidae; genus Acanthosepion; species Acanthosepion pharaonis. Next base: position 3,143,596 of record CAHIKZ030003813.1, read on the forward strand.
TTATTATTTCTTATAATCGGTGTCGGCATGGTGGAGTAATGAATAGCGAGTAGGATTAAGAAATCGGAGGGACGAGATCGATTTCCAGTCGAGTTTAATCGCAGGGTATTAATTCAACTCTTCTCTACTTATATTTGGTTGGCGACTAGTCAAGGAGATGGGAGAAGGAAAATTCAGTATTCAAACCAAACTGGAAAGGGTTCGTTTCCTGCAGGCTATCTAGTCCAGAAAAAAAAATTGCTACTGCGGCTGCAGTACATGTGTATGTGTCCCTATCACCCTAATGACTTACGGAACTCGGGATCATCAAATAATCGATTATTTTTTAACTTTTAAACAATTATATTAAAAGCAATGAATTAATAATTAAATGCTTGTCATTTGCATGATCTTAACCACTTGGCTATATCTGCTTGAGGCTGACGGACTCTTTAGGAGCAGGAGTAATTCGTGAGCATTCCAATCTGCAGCGAGAGCTAAGTCACAAAGAAAGCATATTCTGTTCTTGTGGTCTTTGATCACGATGTCTGGATGATTAGCTTTCATCGTTCTGTCTATGTGTAAAGTGCCATAAAAATGTTACAGGTCCTATCTTTGTAACCGGGTCTGGGTGATGTTCATACCAGTTTCTTGCAGGCTTCTTCCCGTAAAGGTTGTATTTTCTCCAGTGCAGATATTCACCCACTCTCTCTTGGAGACTTTTATATTCAGTTGGTGGTAACACTATGCAACTTGATACATTCTGTCTAGATATTTATCGCAGAATCTGCATTTGGGGTTAACACTATTTTTCAGAATGCATGCTTGGTAATTTCTAGTTAGCAAGCATTCGTCCTGTGCAGCAAGAATAAAAAGTTTATTATTACTATTATTATTATTATTATTAATAATAATAATAATAATAATAATAATAATAATAATAATAAAAATAATAATAATAAAAAAAAATAAATTAAAAGAACATTTAAAAAGTAGGATTCTGTAAATACAAACAACATTTACATTTAGTAGATTCAAAATCAGAAGCCAAGAACCAACTATTGCAGCAAAAGATATGAAAAAAGAAAGCCAAGGATAAAGCCCTTGAACAGATGAAACAACGCTGGCAAGACAAACCTCTGCATGGCCAATATCCAGAACGTGCAAATAAACCCAATGTTGATAAAGTTAATACTCATCGATGGTTACGAGCATCTGGATTAAAGTCTGAAACTGAAGGCTTTATTCTTGCAGCGCAAGACCAGAGTCTTTTCACTAGGAATTTTCAGGCAAATATCATACATAATAATGTGGATCCAAAATGCAGGTTCTGTGACAAATACCAAGAAACAATAGACCATCTAATCTCAGGATGTTCTATACTTGCCCCAAATGAATATAAAAATCGTCACGATAGAGTGGGGCAATACTTACACTGGACAATGTGCAAACACTTTGGAAAATGTGTAAGCAAACACTGGTATGAACATCGGCCAGCGCCGGTTACAGAAATAGAAGATGTCACCATTCTATGGGATTATACCATCCACACAGACAGAAAAATTGAAGCAAATAGGCCGGACATCATTGTCAAAAACCAGAAAGAAAAAACTTGCCTACTAATTGATATGGCTTGTCCAGCGGATTGTAACATAGCAACCAAGGAATTTGAAAAACTATCAAAATACAAAGACCTGGAAATTGAAATAGAAAAAATGTGGAAATTGAAAACAAGAATAATACCAGTGGTAATAGGTGCACTTGGAATTATAAAAATGGAACAAAACAACACATTGAAAGAATCCTGAAACCCCAGCTTAAGAGACATACAGAAAATTGTCTTATTAAGTACAGCACACACACTAAGGAGAACTTTGTTTATGTAACGCTAGCAACTTCATCGGAGATAAAAAAAAAAAAAAAAAAAAAAATAAAAAAAATTAACATGAAATGTGGCCATAACAACACACCACGACCTGCCTTAGGTCTTTCCGCAGACTTGGTAGGTAGTGTGTCCATAGCAGAAAAATAATAATAATAATAATAATAATAATAATAATAATAACTAGAAGAAGAAGAAAAGGGGGGAGTAAATAGCTGGGGAGTAAATTAATGAGTGGCCTAAGAAGAAAAGGAATTATAATGGTTGTAAGCAACAGTGCTTTAAACAAACAACAATTATTTTGAGAAAAATAAAATAAATAAATTGAAAATAATTCACATGGCATGCATATTTTGTTTTATTTCATTTTAGATTTTCATTAGCTTGGTTCATTCATTTTTTGAAGTTTTCGTCCGTAAAATGCTCCCGAGTGATGCAAAGTGAATAGAGAAATCAGGCGGCATTAAAACAAAACAAATGTTTGATTCGTTTTCATTCATTGCCTAATCAAATTGTACCGACTCAGGAGAGTTAATTTGGGTTTTAAAAAGAATTGCTGACGAGCAATGACACGCTACGACTTTTAGTGTTTTTAGTTTTTCAAGTTATAATTCAAAGCCGTTCATTCAGTGTTTGTTATTTCAATATTCAGGTTTTTTTTTTCGTTCCTTTGTTCTTCCACCTTTCTCCTTTTTTCTTCTTTCATTCCTTCTCTCTTGATTGAAAAAAAAATATCAATTACATTCTGTTTACTCATTCAGTATCCATTTTTTAATTTTGTTCTGTATTGTTCTGTTTTTATTCATTTCTCTTTTCTCTCTATATGTTGATATCATTTTCCCCCTCTACGTTTAGTTATTCAATATCCATTTTTATCTTATTCTCTCTTTCTTAATCTTCTTCTCCCATTTCTGTTTTAAAATTATTTCGTTCAGTAAATTTCATTCTAATCATATTCCTTCCATAAGAGTTTTATTTTACGTTCTTTATTTTTCTTTTTTTTATTTTCTTGTTTTCTTTTTTTCAGTCACTCTTTCGTAATTTATTTTTAATTTAAAATGTTTTTATTTTGTCACTTCGTTTACCTGGATATTTTTGTTCCAAATTTCTTATATATTTATTTTGTTCAATACTTTTTCTACGTACCTGAAATTCCTTTTTTTCATATTTACTAAACATCGTTCCCTTTTGGATAAAAGCTTCTCTTTATTTTCCTGATTTATTTTTATTTATTTATTCCTGTAGCTATTTTATTCAGGGTTTTGATTTCTTGCCATTTGTTTTATCCATTTGTATTAAGTGTGTGCCAAAATGTCCATCATTTTTTTCTTTTAGGATTTATTTTATTAAAGGAGTTTTTCTCTACTGCGTATTTATTTTCTTCTTTTCAAAATGAGGACGGCGGTCATCTTTGCTCATTCCTAATGTTTTTTGTTTTTTTTTTAAATATTTGATCTCAATATTTTCTTCCTTGTTTGCCTTCCTTTGATCGATGTATTTTCTTTCTTTCTTGTTAGTTTTTCATTAATTTTATTCTCTATATTTTTCTTTTACAGTTTCTGTCATTCATTTTCTTTCTTGCTCTGTTTTTTGTCTTTTCTTTATTTTTACCTCTCTTTTTTCATTTCCTTCTTTTCTTTCTTTCTTGCTGTTTTTTTTCTATTTTAGTCATCCGCTTTATCTTTGTCATTTAATTTACTTTCTTGCTCTTTTTGTCATTCTTTCTCTCTCTTACTCTTTCTTTTCCTTAACATTTCTTTCTTTCTTTTTTCATCTTCTTCCGTTCTTTCTTCTCTACTCTTCCTTGCCTTGTTTTATTTCTTTTGTTCTCACTGATCAACCTGTCTTTCTTTCCATTATTCTTTCCCTTTTTCCCTTCCTGTTCAGTCATATCGTTCTCCTTGTTTTCCTTCGTTGATTCGTTTTTTTTCCTTCCTTCCTTCCTTCCTTCCTTCCTTCCTTCCTTCCTTCCTTCCTTCCTTCTCTTATTGTGCGTTTATCTTAAATCCCTTTCGTTAGGTAATCTCTTCTTCAATTAAATTTATCTTCTTTCTCCTTTCAAAATATTTCTTTATTCCTCACCCACAAAACCCTTGATCTTTCTTCGAATGCTCGGCTATCCTATCCAAACAAACTTTGCCCTCTTCTGAATACCTTTCTTTCTTTCTTTCTTTTTTCCTCTCTCACTCTTTCATTCAATATTCCTTTCTCAGCAGAGCAACACTCCTCCTCCTACTTCACCAAATGAATCCCTTTTATTTCTCGTGTCAAGCATTTGTCTTTTTTCACCATCTTGTTTAATCCCAATTCTTCACCATCTTAATTTCATAGCTTAACACAAGTCAGTCATTAAAACAAGAAAAAAATAGTTGGACGGCTTCGGGCATTAAAAATGATTACACAAGGCGTGAAGAAATCAAACATATTCTCCCGAGAGAAAAACGGAAAGAAAACAAGAAAAGACTGTGGTTAAAATTTAAGCAGACCATCTTGGCATATCGACCAACCGGAGATCTTTCACATGCTGGGTGTGATTTGAATTGTGGATCGAATTGTCTCGCAGGTAGAAAACGGAGTGTCAGCTCATGAACTATTTGTTCTCTTCATATTGAATATTTTGTCGAATACCCCGGATGTAATTTGCCTTAATTCTCTTTGAAATTCAGTAATTCTGTTTGTAATAAATTAGAAAACATTCACAGATATTGTTTAATTCTAAATAAATACACTGTAAGGGTTGTGATACTTTTATATATTGCGCTTTCTCGTGTAAATTATGATAAACGCTTTGAAAATTTAAAACTTTACGTTATTTACGCTTTACGCTTTACGCTTATTTTTTTTTTTTTCTGTTTGCTCTAACCAGCTAGTAGTCAGTTTAAGGATGGAGTTGAGAATTAGAAGCAACGGGAAGATTTTACGTTCTGATAGAGCATAGAGGTATAGATTCTTAAACATATTTGAACTTGGAAATTATGATTATTGCTTTCAAATCATTAGCCAACCAAGAAAAATATTTACCCTTACCAAAGAGATTACATCAATAGTATCTACGGATATAAAGCAAGGTTAACTTTTTCGGTTTCCGTATCGGGCACCGAGACAATTAACCTTGCTTTCTACCACGCCGATTTATTAGGTATATCTCTTGATAAATGAAAAACTTTATTTATAAGGAGGGTTTGAGTGAATTTTACTTTATGAGATCCATATATGTTATCAACTCAAGATTTTAAAAAGCTTCCATATTAATACAGTACGTTAAATGCCGAAATAGGCACATTCATACATCAACTGCTTTGCTGATGAAATAACTTTTTTTATATTTCTGTTTGTGTGTGTGTGTGTGTGTGTGGTTCGCTACGAGAATAGAATTATGATATTGAATAGAATCCAGAGAAATGAATCATTGTGCCTTCTCGGGTTAAAGATTCTTTTGACATGAAGTGTAAATATTATACCGATGAATCAATTGCTAGGTCTGCTGATAGGAAAGTTGATTCACTTTGTCATGCTAGACAATTTTTTCTCATCAGAATCTATCTTGTATATTGATAAGTCTACCATTCATCCATGCATTGAATATTGCTGCCACATCTGGTTTGATATTGTAGATAAAATACAAAGAAGAATCTGCAATTTTATTGATCCTGACCTAGCATTTCGCCTTCATACATTTTATCACCACCGTAGCGTAGATTTCATGAGACTTTTCTATAAGTATTTTCATGGTAATTGTTCTGATAATCTTTCGATTTTGGTATATAGAATTTATGAATTTAAGCGAAGTACTTGATTGGCAGCAAGGTCTCACCATTTTACAGTTGAAATGCCTAGATTTAACCGTAAGTTCTATACTAACAATTTCTTTTCGCTTGTGGAATGAAATCACTTCCGGCTTTTATTTACCAGTCAATTTTGATTTTCAAAAATTTAAATGGAAACGATTAATAACTTCTGTCTTTTTTCTTTTTTTTTTTTGTATTTTTCTCTCACCGTAATAATGTTTTCTTTTCTCATATTCACTCACACTCAGAGCCTCCCTTGCGTCTTAGTGGTTTTATTTTCTTTTCCTGGGGCGGGGAAATGATTTAAAAAAATTCCTGATCGAATGTAAAATGTGTTTATTTTTCATAATTTCGAGATATTGAATAGTTTTTATACATATTCAATTTTTCGTAAACTTTAAATGTAATGATGTCATTTTATTCTGAATTATATTTCTCTAAGCATTTTTATCAGTTCAAACCTTTCGACGATGACACGCAACGCAAATCCAACTGAGTCGAATCAATATTATTTCCTCCATGTTCCAAACGTAAGAAGGAAGCTTTATCTTAATATGTGCCACTATGAGGCAATACTTCAGCATGGACGCTTTCCTGGACACTTTAATCTTGACCTTTTTAATCAAGGTTCAATTGTTATCAATCTTCCGTCCACTCATATCTCTCACTACTTTCACTGTCTATTTAGTACATATCACAGCATTCACAGAGTTAGCCTTTCCCCAGTAAACCTCTACCTCGATTGGCACTCGAGACTTATATTGGCTGATGTTTATTTCTGATATAGTAAAAAAAAATCATTATTGCAGACGTCTCATTGTTGCAAAATAGATTACCTCATGAGTCACTATTGAGAGATCTGGATCAACCATGAAAGGCTAGACTCTTGTGGAAAACCAATCAAATGAAACTCGGATCAGGTGCGTAAATCATTCAAAATTTTGTATTGCTACCATATCGGACTTGAAGCTATCTAATCATCACTTTCCAGCATCCAAGAGCTTTCAACTGGTCTTGTGAGTAATGAATTATTTTCAACTCTGCAGTCTTTTTCCCCCACAGACGAAACGTCACAAGCCTATTAGCACTCTATCGCTGTAACTATGGCAAACGTTCTGACGATCTAAATTTCCCACTTTCAACAATTCAAACATTTACGGCTAGAACTCGCCATGCATCGGACACAGGTTCGAATCACTATCAGTCCCTTCGTATTTATTTTTTCTACTGATCATCTTCATGGAAGACACCCGTCAAACTTATCGATCATACATAAACTCAAAATTTACACTTAGTTCCCTGTCGTACGTCCATCCAAAAACCTTATTCAATAACTCTCTAGCTTGACTTACAGCTAGGCTGTGTATTAAGGGAACATTTATTAAAAAATCCTCAAACTCGTGTGTCGCCGGCATAACTCCAGGTTGCTCTATACTATATTAAAGGACAAGCAAAAACTGCAATGTGCTGTGATCAAGGTAAAATACACTACGACAGTCGTGATTATATATGTCAGAAAATAAATTAAATAGAGTAAAGTAAGTATATTAAAATCAAATATAGAAATAATTATTTTAAAATAAACACGTAAATAAATAATTACATTAAAGTTTGCGCTACGGAAAAAAGGTTTTTCTCCCAATTGATCCGCCCACCCATTTTATCCATGATATAACAACACCTTATTTCACGGACGGAGCTGAATGGCTGAAAAGGAATGACAAATATGCTTTGTTTTATACTGCTACGCCCTACACTATATTATATATATATGGTGGAAAGGAGAACGAATAGTTAGGATCTTGCATATAATATGGGGATTCTAATTTGTTTCTGGAGAAGCCATGTATTTTCAAATGGAAACGGCGCCACGGGCTTGTCAGCTGCACTACATGGCAGACAGTAACAGAACAACTCTTGCTTCCTATCACCAGAATGCTGAGTGAATGACTGACACTTTCTTCACTGTATGAAGTGACGTCGCTAAACGCCTCTCACGTGACCCACGTGACATCATCTCAACCAAATACTCGCTTTTTGTATCCATACAAGATATAAATAATTAAAAAATGTGTCTAATTTACGCAAAATACATTCTCATTAAAATATGAGTAAATATCTTAGCGTCATTAATCGCCAATAATCATCTGCCTTACTTGCAGTCCGGTTTCAGATTTACTTGAGATACAGTCGACATGGTCTGTGCCTTAATACATATCCAAGTGAAGTGACGGGAAGGAAACAAGGGATTGTCTCTCCCGTTTGTCGATCTGAAGAAAACTTCTGTTATGGAAAATCTCTATATACAAATGTACGCCAACTTCTCTCACTTTGAGGATACGACTGCACGTAGCGCAGCAGATCAATTAAATCAGATGTGGAAGCGATTTCTCTGAACAATTCCAAATCATAATCACCGTTCCACCAGAGTTCTACTAGCGCCTCAATTTTTTCTCTCTCGTTTCCATGACCTTCAATCAGGTAACAAATTGTTTCCTTTAGAAATGTCGCATAATACTTCAGTGGGAAAGTCATACTTAGAAATTCTTATTCCGTATATTATTTTGTTTGGTTCTGCAAATATGTTTGATAGTCTTGCGTCCGTATTTTATATTCTATGTTGCTTAAGTTTCACTAGTTGATTTTATGCAATTGAGGGTCGATTCAAAAGGCCAACTTTTTCGTCTGTCAGAATTCAAACCACACCAAACCAACACTTCCAACAAATCTTTGTTGCAAGAATGTCATCATGTTAGACTGCCTCATATCGTAAGGCACCAAACTAGACAACATAATGACCAACGCTAGACAAGAATTTATCAGATTACATAATCGTTTCTGGAAAGAAAGTTTACCTCAGAATAGACAAGAAAATCAATTCGCCTTTCTATCATCCCTTCTCTCTGATAACGAACCGTATAGCGGCGTGAACTGCGTTTATACGAGCGCTTCCCCAGCACTATACTCAAGTATACTGAAGTGACATCTTAGACAATGATAAGGTTGGAGCTAGGTCCAGCATTCTTGGAATTGGTTGACTACGTATAATCTATGGAATATTATTTTCTTCCGATAACTCTTCTATTCGGAGAACTAGGCTCTGGGCGACGGAAAATTGGGGTTTCATTGAATAGACTCTCTTTCCAGACAATCAACATCAAACAACTTAGAAGATAAAATGGTGACGCAGGACATATCAGGCTAATGTATCCGCAGAACCAAACGGAAAACAAGATAAAAAATACAGAAAAACATATGTAGTTTCACTAGCACAGGGTTTTAGCGACTACCAAATACTCATCTATCGTTAGTGTCGAAATTCTTGAAACAAACTAACGTTAAAGAGCCTACAACTGTTATTAAAGTCTCTCTTAAATATTTAATTAAGAAGGAAATTTAAAAAGTAATTACTGCGGGACAGTGATGATACTAAGATTAGTACAATATGTACTCGCGTGTGTGTAGTAGATATTTTGTCATGCTAGTAACATACTTTGTGTCTTGTCTTCAAACTCTGACGCATGTTGCAAAAAGTCCATTACATTCCTAGGATCATGTTCTCTTTTGGCTCAATTAAAGTAATTTGTTATATATATATATATAATTATTTATTTAGAAAATTTATAACATAAACATGTTACAAAATCACTACAAAAATAGCCATTTTGTTTCAACACCCCCTATATATATATATATATATAAATATATATATATAGATAGAAAGATAGATAGATAGGGAGTAGTCGATGTTAAATTTTCTATGTCCACAATGTGTTATAAATGTAGCCAAAGTGCTCTACTGTTTATCATATATGAATAAATATTTTTAAGATGTGCTATATTTACTGGTTAAAGTGCTCAATATCAGAGATAGAGCGTATGTAAATATAAATATAAAAGTGAACATTGTATTCAACATTCAGAGGCGAGAGTCAGTTTCATGCTAGACCCAATCGTCAGGCCGACGATTGCGTCTAGCATGAAGCAGCCTGTCGCCTCTAAGTGTTGACTTCAATGTTCACACACACACACATACATACACACGCACACGCACACACACACACACACACACACACACACACATATATATATATATATATATATATATATATATATATATATATATATATATATATATATATATATATAGTGAGACAGAGAGAGAGAGAATGCTTGTGAGCTTTCAAGACACCGGATTTTCATTTTGGAGAATCGCTACACAAGTTGGACATGGTTTGTTAGTGGTGCTTCGATGTGGACAACAGTGGTCAATGATCTTTTGTACGCCGACCACAACGGACACATTTACGGACAGTATGTTGTTCACAGCCCAGATGATATAAATTGTCCCTTAGACCGCTGGGAGGAGGACAAAGGGCGTTCGTTCTTCTAGACAGATTACACTTTACACCACAAAACTGTTGCATAGGTTTTCGTATAGCTGTCACGAAAGTGTCTTAGAGTGAATCGAATATTACACTGTACTATTCCACCATTCAAACAATGTCTGCCTTCATCAAAGTAAAAGTGCTTTGTCAAGATGATTCTTTTGCGTTGATGATGTATGGGATATGATGAGAAGTTGCTTAACCTCCGTAAACCTCTTGTACTGCGTCACGTATTGTAAGAACTTTGGAATGCTCTATTACAGAATCGTATTCACCTACTTGATACGTCTATATGCATGTGAGAGTACAGGACTATGTTAATCCCAGAGTAAGATATACGGTGTTTTAATATGGATACTCATGGAAACATCATAATTGGCTACCTGTCTGTAAATTGATAGATATCTGTCATTGTGTAATGTGATTCAGCTATTGTTTCTCTATTAGCATTTATCGAGATGATTGTTTTTTTTTTATTTACTGAAAATTTATGATACTGTCAGTTGGCAGTAAAGTATCATTATTCTGAAATTTCAGTAAATGGGTTTAGATAATTTAGTTTACTCCTAATTCTCATGGCTTCATTGATGTTTCCTTTTTTGTGCTTGTTCTTTTATAATAATCATTTATTTTAAATTATCATGTGCATTTCATACTGATCTGATAATATATATTATTGACTTTCAAAGTGATGTAGTCTTTGGTTTTTTTATTACCACATCATTTTTATCATAGTTTTATTCAGATCACTTGCTATACAGATAATATTCAAGTAATTTCAAAATGAATCCCTTATTTAATCTATGGATTCATCTCAATATTTCCTGAAAGTTACAGAATAGACATCAGAAGAAACCTGATTTCTAAACGGCCTAACCATTGTTATAATAACAACATCGATGTAGACATTAGTCCGAATATAAGTAATATAAAAAAATGGTAGCCACTGCTCGAAGTAATTCGTACAGAAACTGTATGAATGCTTTTATTATTATTGCATAAACAAGAAAGTTAATTTTCCTATTTTAAATAACTAGATCGCAATAACTATAAATATTAAATCTGTCTATATTTCTGAGACGACGTATTGTAACTATTTACACTATGTTCATTGTGAAAAAATGTTGCCTCGGATACACGGCACTATAGAAAAAACAAAACATTTAACATATTATAATTATTAATATAATTGGAATACATTGAATAGTTTTAGCAATTCATATATTTTCTTAATGAAATTCTACTCCAAATTCAATAATAAACGTTAGATTATCAAACAATAGACTTTTAGGACAAATAATAAATTAACAATATCAGAATGACAAAGTGCGGTACTTGTTCTATAAATTTAATTTAAAACATCCTCTTAATAAAAAAATGCTGGCAAAAATATATTTTTTTAGAATGGAAATGAAAATTGATATCTCATTAAAACCAAAATAAGAATAGTCCCACAGAGACAATTTAACCAGTTTTAGTATTTACTATATTACAATTTTCAAAGGCGAAATATCTTCAAAAAACAAACACAAAACAAATAACAATCGACTGCTTAGGTAGATGCATATCTACTGAAATCTCCTGCCTCATTTTGATGCACTTAGTTTCATCATTTGTATGTAATTTATTCAAAATATAATTATATTTTAATTATATATACATGTTTCATCGTTGTATTTATTTAAAATGCGTAACGGCTTCAAACCAGCGTGTATATATTTTTATTTGCAATCAAGTCATATGACACAACTTTCCAACCATACAGACTGATTTACAATGACACACTTACATTGCATTTTAATACATCAAGTAGTTACAAAACATCCGATGAAACTGCATTCATTTAGCTACGATAAAGAACCATTTCTACCTGACATCACCATGGCTGATGGTAGGCTGTACCTTCTTGGCCTTACGTTTTCCACTAAATTGAAGTGAGGCGTCGACATCGAATCAATAGGGTCACCTAATACAAATAAATTTGTGTCACTGTGTTGTGCTAGAAACTTTTCCCCGTTAGAATCCATCTTGCACATTTACAATTCTACCATTCGTCCGTGCATTGAATACTGTGGCCATATCTGGCCTGTTGCTCCTGTTATACATATAAATATTCTTAAGAATATTCAAAGAAGGATCTGTAATGTAATCGGTCCTGACCAGGCCTCCCAACTTCAGTCACTTTCTTACTGACGTGTCGTGTTTTCGCTCTGTTTCTTCTACAAATATTTTCATTTCAACAGCTCTAACGAACTTTTCTCCTGATGCTCTGATTCCATGAATGTAATCGTGCTATTAAAGTGGCATCTAGTTCCTCTAATTTCGTGTTGAAATAGCTAAATGCTGGCACTCCAACTTCAACATTTTCCTTTCTGGCACTTCACACCTGTGGAACTTTCTTCAAATTTATTTGCTTCTCTGATAACTAAAGTCTTCAAAATATTAAATGTAAGATCAATCGCCAACTGCTGTTCTCTTGTATTCTGTTCCCCTTTTGTTCTTTTCTCAATCATCGCTATAATCAGTCTTTTCTGCCATTTTCACTCCCTATAACCCCCTGGGTGCTAGTAAAATTCCCAACTTGTTTGGGCAGAAATGATTAAAAAAAATTAAAAAGTTCTAATGTAATGCAGTGAATTGTATAAATATATGTTGTGTTATGTATATTTAAATTTATTTTAATGTTGTGATAATATATTATTGTTTATATAGGCAGAATCGTATAAGAATGTGTATCGAAAACAAATACTGAATTTCCAATTATATATATATATATATATATATATATATATATATAGAGAGAGAGAGAGAGAGAGATGGAGAGATACGTAAACTGCACAGTTTAAAATGATAGAAATGGGGCGCCTTTGTATACATTTTTTTGCCTAGTTCGGTGCATCCGTAAATCAATATGATGACACTTCTGTTAGCTTTTTTCACAGCCTTAACATTGCAATGCTATCGCTATGCCTATGGCAAGTGTTCAGATGAACTCCATTATTTAATTAATTCGACCTTTACAACTAAGACGCGCCATGTTACGTCCCCGGAATCGAATCAGACACTTCCATTTGCAATGCTAATGATCAACTTAGTCTGATTTTTGTTTCACCCAAAACAGCCACTTTGTGAAAAAATAACTCACCTTTGTATGCTTCTGTGATCAGTTAACCTCTTCAAGTCAAAGATCAATTGATATGTAGTAACCTACCAACGTTCAATTCTTTTACTCCCCCTTACGTATATATTTATAACACGTATGTCTTTACTTTAATCCATTATCATGTCACTGGCGGATTTTGTATTGTTTACATTTAGAACTGAAATTATAACTGTATAATGTTCGGAGAATGTTTGCATTCAAAAGTGAAGGTAATATGTCTTGAAAGATTTTTTAAAATACATATTTATTGTTCAAAAAATATTTTACATCATCTATTGATGGGCCGAGTTAAATATCAGAGATTCCCAAGAAATACACAAACACAGGGTGAAATTCATCTCTTTATAAGTAACTGGTAGCCAACAGAAAAAGGGTCAGTTCTTGTGATGTTGTCCCCTTTTCCCAGTGATTCCTTTCGTGCTTGTAAATTCCACCTAATCCCCAAGTGTATCAACGCCAAATCAATCAGTGCATTTCTGACATTATTATTCGAAGCTGCAAGCACACTCGTCTTAAATTACTCCATTAAAAACTAATTAAATTATCGGCACTTAAGGCAACGTGTGATTAATGGATCCAACCTATCTGGGCCCATCAGTCGGCAATGGAAGCCCTCGTAGATGAGGCTGAACCACTTCACTTAGAACTTACAGATTTTCGAACAGATTCTGCAGTAGAGTTACGGTCAATGTTTCCATTTATGAAGATGATTACTGTCACTGTGACCTGATATTTGATTGATTCACGTAAAGCTTTTGGAACTCTCTCTCTCTCTCTCTCGATAATATTTACACTTTTATACATAGAGAAATGTGATACCCAAAATTTATTATTTAATATCGTCATCAGTCTCCAGATTTCAATGAATATGCTATGTAATTTTCATTGCAATAAGAGACACTTCTCTACACGTAACAATATACATGAATAAGTATTTTCATATCTGCACGATTTTAGACACACGGGCACATCCCTCCCACCTATGTCGGTCTATCTATCTATCTATCTATCTATCTATCTATCTATCTATCTATCTATCTACACACACACACACACACACACACACACACACACAAACATTATATGCTGCGATGGGTAAATTGTTGCGTTTTTATATTTTTATTTCGCGCATGCGGGTTGTTTGTTTGAGCAGACTGCACACTAAAGTAAGATCAGTAGGGCACGTCTGTGCGAAAAAATATCACAAGGACGCAATTCACTCGACCAGAAATTTAGATACGGCATTTTGAACTGCTTGGCATTCGCGCCGAAATTTCCAATACGAACATTTCAGAGTGTTTGGGTGTAAATCTGGGGACAGTGCAGTGGATTGGGAAAGAGTTGGATCAGTCTAATCGTGTTTAGGAAGAAACGTCAGTCCGTAAAGCTCATTCTGATCGTTCTTAGAAGAGAAAAACTCATGAATTTGTTGGTGAGGTCCTCAAACTCAACAAGGGTGCCTACATCCAGTGCATTGAGAATGTATTGCTGCCCTAGGTCAAGAGAATCTACACCAGGCCACACAAGCAGAAGAACCCAATCCTGGCTGTCAGACAATTTCTGCGACTATATCACCGCTTGAATCTAGCCACCTTACTCCCGAGACTTCTTGCCTCTTGAATATTGTATGTCGGACCCAGTTAAACGAGAGAACGACAAAACTCCTTTTAACAACAAAGCTGAAGACAACGATTTTGGCAGCATTCCCCAAATTAAACATGAAGAGAATCTAGAAGAATTGCAGGAGATTCCGAAGTCATCTGGAGGCCAAGGTTGAAGCCAATAACGATTTTATTGAACAAATTTAGTGTTTAACATTCCAATAATTTTTTTGTGTAATGTTTGTAAATATTTGTGTTAAAATGAGATGTCAGTGTTATTTTCATTTTTGCGTAATTTAGACAAAACTTTACCTATCACATTCAGTATTTGGATTATGAAATTTTGTAAACCTATCTTCATAAAGCGATGATCTTTTGTTCAAAAGTAATGAAAAAGGTATTCATTTGATTTAGTTCTTGAAAAAGTTCACGCCAAACCGGAAATACTATACGTGTCTATGATTTTAGAAATTTAGGTTAGGGGTCATATTTTATTTTAATAAATTGAATTAAATCCTTCTTCATATTTTTTAAACAGATGTTATCGAATTATTCAAAACATTCATGATGTTTTGGGCGATGATGGCTCTCCACAACTTCATGAATTGTGTAGCTATTAACAACGTTTGTTTTTAGCTACTTCCCTTAAACCCTATTATTTCAGGCATTTACACAAGCTCATTAGATTTGTTATTCCCTGCTTTCCTGTGTCTCTCTTGCCATTTGCCTGGAAATTATAAATTCTTTAAGATATATATATATCCTAACTATATGCCCTACATATTTCAATTGTTTCTTTCTAATCTTAATTATTGGGGTACATTTTGTTGACAATTTCCCTAAAACTACCATGTTACTCATAGATAGACTTCAGGGAATTTTCAGCTTCTTTTTGCAAAAACAAGACTCAAGACTCTTCTTCAAAATTCCACGAAGAGATTTTCCAGCATTCATTGCCATATAACATGATCAATACTGTTCATCATTCATTTCCATTTCAACTCTTCCAATACTCCTTTGGAATTTAACATCGCCTTTTCGATCTTCTGTTGAAATATAAATAAATATATTCATTTTTACATTTTCTTCATTTTGGTGTCTCCAATTCGTATTTCAAATTTGGAACTATTTCCTTTGCTGACAAACATAGTCTTTCTTATTACAATTGATGCTTAGTCCTTTCTTCTCGCTTTCCTTTACTACCTTCTCTAGGAGTTCTTTTATTTGCATTTTCTTGTTTTCTGTCAACACTGTATCATCTGTATATCTTATGTAGTTAAAACTATGACCCAATTCTCTCAAATCCACCTTGCTTTAATGTGGAATATGTCCGGGAAAAGAATTATATATGTCCTTTCTATGTTTGTGTGTTTACTGAAATAATTTTCTATCCATATGGAGGCGGACTTCTCATGATATAAGTTCTGAATTATTCTAGTATCTTTCCTGAAATGGTCTAGCTTACCTAGCAGTTCAAACAAGTCTTTGTGTCGGACTATATCAAACGTTTTTGCATAATCTGTAAAACAAAACAGTTTCTTCTGAACAGAATCCAGGTGATTGCAAGTCACTTTTGTCATCTGAATGATTCGTATATAACTATTCTTTTTTTTTTTAAATTAGATCTTAACTACATATCAGCTGCCATATTTTGCTGAAAGAATGTGAGATTCTCTAACCATAAAGAAAAGTATTTGAGTTTAGTAAAAAAATATATATATTTAATGATACCGTTAAATTAAAATTCAAACATTCATATGTTTAAGGTGAATCGCGTGTTGTCTTGTGTGTTGTCTCGCGTGTTGTCTCGCGTGTTGTCTCGCTAAGGTTTACCTATACAAAAACAAACGCACGCAGACATATAGAGCGTAAACAATGACAACATATTATATGAAATGGATTTAATCCTACAAATATTTTAAGATATTTTCTGTTTATACATTTCTTTTTTTTATATTTTCATTGTTTTCGTTAGTCGACAATTTCAGATCAGATATGATAGATCGAGAAAAATTCGGCGAAGGTGTGTGTCTAAAAGTAATAATTCGTGCTTTTCTCTACCGGAACGGTTATCACATGCAAGACTAAAATGACGGCTCCGTATAGGAGGACGCATATTTTATACAACATTTCTCGAAAATTCAGTCCAATTAATGTAATTAATACTTTTTAATTAAAAAAAAACAGTGCATTTACACGAATAAATATATCCATAAAAACGAATAAACAGAAAATATATTAAAATATTTGTCGGATTTAATCCACTTCATATATATATACAGGATGCACATAAGTATATTTAAGATATATAGATACACATAGAAAAGGAAATGAGTGAATGTGACAAAGTTTTTTGTTTTTTTATAAACGCCTTTCGACTTCGTGTGACAGGCTGGCGACTTCAGGTGTTCTCACCTGAAGACACCTACCTGACCCACGAAACACATTGCCTCATTTCAACATTGTCGCACCTCTCCACTTTTATTCGGATATTATGTTAGTATCACGCGTATATTTGTATCTACTCGGGATGGATGTAAAATTCTCTACACAAGATCGGATCAGAGAAGCAAACATCAAAAATTCTTTAGTAGGGCTTCTTGCTCAGGACGAGAACGTTTCACCATCCATTTCTATACCACTCCAGTAACTATCTGACTTCTTCTGCTATCCGCTTCATTTACAAAAACTATATCAGGCTAAAAGTTGGGTACTGTTGCAATATATGGATAGGAGTTGCCCAATACTCACGTTCTAGTCTCGAGAGAGTCCAGAAGCATCTCCACGTCCTTGTAGATGACAGATGATTTCCTACTATTCACCCCGTTTCTCACAGAGTCGCAAATCATTCATTGTACTATCTCAATTTCCATAGAAATTGTCAAGACGAATATCAGTCCTTAGTTCCGCCACATTGTAGAAAACCACCCTCATTTTTTCTTCGCATTCCATTAGTGAGATGCTTCTTCCCACGAACCATTGCTTTCCAAGAAAATGCAGACTTAACATATTCAAGTCTAGTTTTAACCGTTATATTTACCACATATAAGCATAAACTGTGCCGCTGAATCTGTAACTCTAGTGGTTTTCCGTTCTTGTACAAGGTGAACATCACTCTAAAGAACATATGTATGTACGGACATCTATACATTGACATATGAGCACACTCAAACGCATATACATTTTTCACATCATAATGCATATATATTAATTAGAAATAAGTAATTACAAATAGAATTATTATATCTGTCGTATATCCATATTGAGCGATAAACTGTAAAATGATTCAACAGATATGAATCACTAATCATTATAAGAAAACGGACAAAGAATACTCGCTTCTATGTAGATATGTATGCGCAAGTGTGTGTGTGATATTGTTCCTCAGAAAATCCTTTTTCATTTTATTATATTCGGTCGATGAAAGTTATGAAACAGCATTGCGGTAAATGCATTTATATACATTTATGCATGGGAAGTATGTGCGTATAGCTTAGTGGTTAACGATGCGAAAAGTTGGATCGGTGTGTCGAGTTTCCAATAAATTAAATTAGTAAACGTGGAAAGGAAATTAAAAAGAACCAAACACACACACACACACACACACACACACATATATATATATTTATATGTATATGTACATTATATATATATATATATATATATATATATATATATATATATATATATATATATATATATATATATATACTGTTGTACACTCGTATATGCTATGAATACTTACAGATATATAAAAACATTTATTACCTGATATATAAAGATAACAGTATATGTATATAAACATACATATATATATATATATATATATATATATATATATATATATATATATATATATATATATATATATATATATGTGTGTGTGTGTAGGAGAAACAGCTTTTATATAAGTGAGTTTTTACATTTCGATCAGACAGTCAATGACCCAAACATGTTGGAGTTTCATTAAAGTGGGGCATACAGTGAATTCCATTTGGTTTATCGCATTTCGTGGTCTGCCTTTATGCGTTCAACAACCATTGTTATGAGGTCCTTTTCAGTCGCAGTTATTATTAAAGCGCTTTCCACATGCACCGGAGTTAAATGTGGAATTGTATTGTGTGGAGGGAGGGCTATTTTCTTTTTTCTTCTTGTCGTCGGTGAAGTTCATCATTGATTAGGTGATTTGCGTTTGATCTTATTCACTCCCTTTATATCGAAATATTGTTTGACGTCGGCGATGTATCGTTCTGATCAGTAAAAAAAAAAAAAAAAATATGAAAGAAAGCGTTTCTCGACGCTCTTTGACTGTTTGTGAGGAGAGAAAACATTGAGACAATTACAGTCATATAATGCATACGCGGCCATGTTACATCTTTTAATCACGCTAACACGCATGCGCCGCATACATTCGTATTACTGAACGCAAACACACTACTACTCACACAAATGTGTACTGACGCATCAACATAAATGCAAGAAAGAAAATGCATTAACTACGAGCAATACTCCAATTTCCGAGCACACGCAGAAAACATTTGATCAATATATCCGAAGCCTGACAAACAGTAATTACTTGATTTTGATCTGGATTTTTCATTGTATAATATTCGACCAATATAATTGTTATTTACCAATGAAATAAACGTGTTGTTCATGAACGTAATTGTATTGTAAAATAAATATTTATATAAAATAGAATATTTTTCACTATTACGTTTATTGTTGCTGATTGATTTTCAGTCATGCCAACCCTTGTCAGTCTGTTTACTTCCGAGATCACTTATTTTCCTTTCATGCATATGTTTCTGTTTGCATTTGTCGTTAATATTTGGGTTCAATGAGTTATTTATACTTGAGTCTACATGTAAATATTGCTCGTTCGTACTTGCTTCTGTAATCATTTAATTGCTTTGGAGATAAATATCAGTCATTTATAGTTAAGTCGAGTATATACATGGATGGTGGTCCCATTTTGCGGCCGGTTCATGGCCCTTGGGATGCAGTCAGTATATTCAAGGGATCGTTGACAGGACATTCACAATTAGGCTGTGATCTTGGCACTTAAATTGATAAAAATCTGTCCGATAGATAAATAAAATCCATTAATGTTATGGGGCGCTTACTAACTTCCCCCTATAAAGGTCGATAACTCAATAAAACAATTGAGTTACGGCCCTTGTCCGCGAGGTGGATCGCAGCAACATGGTGATAAGCTGACAAGTACATGTAACTCAACCCAAATAAATCCTTGTGGTTCTCAGGCAGTAATTGAATAAATTTTATTTTATTATATGTTAAAATACACATGTTTTATTTTCGTTCAGTTTTATTCATCTCAACAACCTGGAATATAGCAAAGTTTTGGCGACGCGGACTGGAATATCACCAACGATGCTTACGGAGATTTTACGCCAAAAGCAAGAACAGTTTCAGATGTCTCAACAACAGCCATTTACAGCAATAACGGTACAATTCCAGAATCAACTCTAAATTTTCCGCTCTGGAACAAACCAAAAGACCATTTCAATGGATATCTTGGACAATAACAGCACAGAATTACACTATGACCCAGCGTGCGGAAAAAAAAAAAAACTTTCGGTTCGTAGATTAACTTTACTCACAAAGATTTAAAATAGAAAATTCGACTCCTAATTCATGAACTTGGCATTAAAGAACATGACTGTTATACGAATTATATTTTACCAAAGCAGGCAACGGATTTCGCTTTCACTGAAAGAGTAGACGAACTCAGTGAAGTATTCGGAGAAAAAAATTCTTTGTTAAGTATTCGATTCAATTATTTAAAGTTAACGAAAAATGGCGTAACGATCATGTAGTATTTGCTGGTAACGTTAATCAGGAATGCGAAAGATTTAAATTAAGTTCCCTCGCGGAGGAACAGTATAAATGCTTGATTTTTATTTCAGGATTAACATATTCTACTCATACAGATATTCGCAGCCGATTTTTTCAAAACTGGGACATGACAAAGACATTATGTTAAAAGCCTTCACCACTGAATGCAATAATTTATTGAGTATAAAAAGAGACACCATGATAATTCACTCGAGAAACAACTCTTTAATGTATACAAACCTCCTTCAAAATGTTGTCATTGTGGCGACTGGCATTATGCATTTATTTTTCTGTTCAAAATCATAAGTGCAATATTTGCAATCAAAACGGACATAAAGAAGGATTTTGCAATCCAAATTCACACAAAAATTCAACCGAAAATTCAACCCGAAAAAAAAGAAAAAAAAAAAACGAAACAGGAAAATGTCCGAAACAAGCAGTGTTTCTGACGCAGGGAATATATTATTGTTTCTGCCTTTATCTTTGAATCCTTACTGAATCAGAATGCGACACAAGTTCAACAATAAACCAGTTCATTTCCAGTGTGATACAGGGTCTGGCATGACGTTAGTATCGTATTCGACTTGGAAACTTATTGAAAAGTCACGTCTGTTTGGAACGGATCACATAGCGAGATGTGTGTCTTGAAGTAAATTTAATTTAAGTTGTGATTTAACTTGTGATGTTTCCTTTCGAAATAGAATATTTTCTGGAGTTTTTTTTATGTCAAAGATAATTCGAAAGTAAATTCAATTGGTCTTGAATAGAACAACTTAAACTTTTTGAAATTCTTCTCAAATCTGTTTTCAATAAATGTAACCTCACGTCGGCGTCTGGTATTGGAGATCATTTCACGAAAAGACTTCAAAATAAGTTTAGTGACGTTTTTCAAGACGGTCTTGTGTGCTGTACAAAAATTGAATCTATTCTGAAATTAAAACTAGATGCTAAGCCAATTTTTTGATAAAAATGCCAGTAGTTTTTCTGAATATAGCTGAAAAAGAACTGCAACGTTTGCAGCCAGAAGGTGTAATAGACATTGTTAATTAATCCGCATGGGAAACTCTTGTTGTAGTTGTTAAAATGGCAATTGTAAAAGATCGGATGTGTGATGATTACTCAAAAGTCTTGAATGATCCTTTGGATACACTTCAGTATCTACTTCCAGTGACAGAGAATCTTTTCACAAAACACAACGGCGGAATTTCCTTTGCAAAGTTTGATATTTTCGATGCTTATTTTTCAACCAGAATTCGATGAGGAGTTCACAGATCTCCATACTATCAACGACAACAAGGGATTATTCAGATGTAACAGTCTTAGCTTCGGTGTCAAACCAACATCAGCCATCTTACAACAGACAATGGAGGTTATTCTGACCGGATTGGCAGGAGTTGCAACATACATTCATCGTTACAGAAACAAATCAAGATGGACTTTTGCAACATTTATTTTCTGTTTTCAGCCAAATTCACACATACGTATTCGAAAGTTGAAAAGTGCTAAAGCTAAAAATTGAATTTTTCCGAGAACAAATCAAATAATTTGGGTTTATTTTCGACAGAAATGGTAGATGATCAGACACGGAAAATATCTCAACAATAAAGAACCTGAAAGCACCGACAATTGTAACAAAATTCCGATGAGGACAATAGTCCGAATAATGTAAATAATGTAC
The DNA here is from genome assembly GCA_903632075.3 of Acanthosepion pharaonis. Lineage (NCBI taxonomy): Eukaryota > Metazoa > Mollusca > Cephalopoda > Sepiida > Sepiidae > Acanthosepion > Acanthosepion pharaonis. The sequence goes on from CAHIKZ030003813.1 coordinate 3,165,934, forward strand.
ATAATACCTCATGTCAGAAATATAGACAGTCTTTCATTGGCTTGTTTAGCGACATCAGTGCTTATTTTGCCTGAACTTCAACGAGTTCGCGCGCTCTTCAATAATCTTTTAGAAAAAGATGTTGCGTGGGAGTGGTCTGACGCGTGTCAGGTTAACTTCAAAAAATTAAATGCTTATTTTCTCCCAATATTTTACTGAAGCACTACAACGCTTCTATGGATATTGTGTTGGTCTCAGATGCTTCTTATTCTGCTACTAGAGTCGCCATTTTTCACATTTTTTAAAATGCTGTACTGACGACATTTTATACTTATAACAGATCACAAGCCTCTTAGTATCTTTGGATATAAAAAGGGCATACAGCCGTTTGCAACGATGAACTACTATACTGTTAGATTATATTTTTTCTATAAAATATAATTCAAGAAATACTGATGGTTATGCCGATGCATTATTTAGGCTCATGACTACACAAAATAAAGTAGCATTATCTCTAGAAACAGAATTCAATTTAGTGCATGCATCAAGTGTAAGTGAATCACCAGTCACTTTAACAATGATCCCTGGAGCCATAGTTTTTGTTGCAGTGTTAAAAAAGTGATATGTTTCCAGATGTGTGCACTGACAAAACAATTCAGCCATTCTTTCAACGTTGATCTTCATTGTCAGAAGTCGACGGCTGTCTTCTTTTTGCGGAACGCGTGATTGTCCTATCTTCCCTATATGAAAGAGTAATAAAGCAATTCCATTATGGTCAATAAAAATGGCTGCAAGTAATTAGTCGCATGAAATCTCTAGCCTGCAGCCATGTTTATTGGCCAAACATGGAAAAGCAGTTGGAGGAATAAGTACGCGCATGTTCCAATTGCCAACTGTCAGTAAAATCTCACAGGAAAACTGCATATTTCTAAATACGGAAGTAATTTATTTTTAATCCGACATTTTTATTTCTTTTAACTTTATTATACTGGATAATCGTATCTGAAATAGACGCCTCATTTTATTTTTATTTTAAAAAGAGTTATTACTTTGATCGATCAGCGCATTTGAGAAATCTTAAAGAAAATTGGTATTTCAGTAGTGATCGAACCTGCGTCACTCTGCATCAAATGGTGCATTCTCCTACAAATAGGACACAAGTTTTGTCTCAATCGAAGAGTACATTATAATCCCTGATTCACCCTGGTCAAGCTTTCACATTGATTTTTCTGGACTCAGCAATGGGCAGAATTATTTTATCCTCGTTTATACTTATAGACAATGATCACAATTTTTTCACAGTTATCGCATCACCTCGGATGAATGAATACTTAAATCAAAACAAATCTTCAGTCAATTTGGAGTGCCACCTATACAAGTTTCTGATAATGGCATTGATTTTACTTCAGCTGCAGTTTCAACTTTCTGTGCAGAGAATGGTATTCAACATATTAGGACACCACGTTTTCATCCATAATCAAATGAAAAATGAAGCGTTATTTGAGATACTTTTAAGAGAGCACTCCTCTAACTCGAATTGGAGGGAAACACACGAGAAATATTCCTCGAAATTTATAGAGCTGCACCCAATCCAAACGCACCTAATGGAAAGTAACCAGCAGAAGCATTGATGAACCGTAAAGGTAGTTTACACATAGATATCATCCATCCAGCTACGAACCATTCTCTAAATGGAACACGGTGATGGAAGAACAACTTAAGCGTCACCATGGAGCAGTGAAACGCAAATATTGTCATACCTGAACTTACCTATTCTATTATTAATAGACTCTCCTACCTATAATAAGTAGTAGTAGTAATAGTAGTAGCGGTCGCCAGTTGGGCTCAGTGGTGTTGAGTGAGTCAGTCGATGTCGGACATTGAAGTATCAACCATCACAACTAGATTGCTGCGTCATTAACTCTTATTTCAAGTTCCTAACGTTTTGTACGTCGAACCTAATTTAGGACGACTTATTGAAATACAAGCCTCCACTGTGAAAACTACTCTACAACAAATATATACCAGGGAAATTTTTACTTGTAAAACATTACCGCAATGGTAAAATGGTTCCAATAACACATTATACGTAGCTCTGGAAATGTTACGTATGAAGTGGATATGTAGTCTAGGTTCTACATGCAAACAAATTACGACCATAAAACCTTCCAGATACCAAATTAAACTCCACTTTACCGTTGGGCATTCTATTGAACTCCTTCAAACTGTCTCAAGAAAATTCCCAACTAATGCCAAGGGACAAAACGTGCACAAAATAAATCGCATCGACTACGAAGTAAGGCTTAACAACTGCAATTATATCCCCGACAAAAGTCATACGAGCACAAGGCTAAAAAGGGGAGGTGTTAGGAGGGGCTTACTTACTTTCGCCTATAAAGGACGATAATTCAATATACAATTGTGTTACGTCCATTGTCCGCGTGTTGGACCGCAGCACTTCTGAATTCAACATGATGATAAGCTGACACGCACGGGGAAACCATGGTTTAAATCCAAACAAATCCTTCGCGTTCTCAGCCATTAAATCAATAAATGTTATTTTATTATATGCTAAAATACACTTGTCTTTTAATTTCATTCGTTTTCTTCATTTCAACAACCTGGCATATAACGATTAACCTAATATATATATATATATATATATATATATATATATATTATACCGGGTACTCGTAGCTGAAATAGACGCTTCATTTCATTTTTGTTTTAAAAGAAGTCATTACTTCTATTGGTCAGCGCATTCGAGAAATCTTAATAAAGAAAATGGGCACTTCAACAGTGATCCAACCTGCGTCAAAGCGTACATTCTCCTACAAAAGGGACACACGTTCGAACTCAACCGAAGAGTACAATATAATTATTAACATTACCCACATACGCGGGCCTATAATCGTAATACTCGCTATGTAAAACAAAAGTGGGCCGTCTGCTTCAAATACGAGCATCGACTCTAATAACCAGTGAAGTTATATATATATATATATATACATATATATATATATATATATATGGATAGATAGATAGATAGATAGATAGATAGATAGATAGATAGATATATAGAGAGAGGAAAAGAAAGATAAAGACGAAGAGAGATAGTGAGTGAATGAGTGGCTGTTTGAGTGTGCGAGGTAGAGGGATAGAGGGATTATCATCAATGATAGGAATTTGGGAAAACGGAGCACATTTCAATAAATTATCAGACTGAAAGCCTCGCTAGTTACTGAGATACACACAAAAATCAATCCAAATCTAGGCACTGACATTGATTATTCAAAAGAAGTAAAGCTCCTTAAGACAATATCGGGAAGGCTGATCTATTTTGTCGGTGAGATCAACAGGCGAATGTAAGAACAGGGAAGCATAGAAAATCTAAAGGAGGAAACTGTGTAATAAGAAAGAGAAATGACAGAGACAATAATGTTGAAGATTGCCGTAAATGCATTTGCAAAAGCCCAAATGCCGAAGCAAAATGAAATTGTTTTCATAAGGGTCGATAAACAAATAGTTTTTAGAATGTGGCCGCCATAAACAAAGTTAATAAAGGAAACGTTTATATAAGATGCCGAGGTTCCTTTTAAAATTTCAAGAAAGAGAATGATTAGCCGAAAAATGTTCTAAATAATCGTCAAATTTGAAAGCGAAATCAAGAATCTTTTTTTGGGGGGTGGGGAATAACGAAATTGAAATGAAAGAACAATTTAGAAAATGGCCAATATGGTTTTCCAAGCAGCAGAAATAATATATAAAGTAATAAGTAAATAAAACAACGAAACACTGAAAGCCATAATTAGACATGACCATAAAGTGGGCTAATATGGATATAAAACCTAAAAGAGAGAAAACTGAAAACCAAAATAGATAAATAAATGATAGAAACTGACGAACAAAAGAATGGCAAGCGAAGATAACAATGGCAAATGTAAAAGAAACAGCCATAAACGGTAAAGGATTGGGGCAAATACGATCTGGATTGGTTGGTCGATTTTGATTAACGGCATATCAGACTCTATGGGTTATTTAATGCCGAAATCTCAATATTTCGAACAAAAGTTAATGGCTTTAGCAATATATTTTGAACGTAGTTGTATGCCTTCAACTACAGATATGATGTACTGGTGGTCATTTTTTAAAATATAAAAATGCGTTATTGGTATTTTTAGGTATTTTTATATTTTCGTAGTGTTTTGTTTGGGGTTTCAATATTTGCCATTCCTGGGACCCCTAACAGGTGCTACCACCCGACTCAGAGTGGACCTGAGAACAACTGAAACGAAGAGGTGGTTCCACGTTCCTCAAAACAACCAATCTCCTGATCAGAAAGTTTGGGGTCTGGATATCACCTCGATAAACAGGAAACGCTTGAATGAAATGTTAGAAATGTGGAAGTTATCAAATGCCTGGTCATGAGGAGAGCGTTGAAAAAGTAGGATCTCATGCAGTTATATCGCCTATACTTAAATATGTCACGAACAGCCTAATCAATTAAATGTTAGTGATTTGTTGGGCAGTAGCAAGAAACGGGTAATTCTTTCAGTTTAAATCTGAAACGCAGAATTAATGTTGTGGCAAAAGAGTATGGGGAGGAATTTTCAAAGTTCAGTGAAAGTAGAACCGTTGTTTTTTTTTTTTTTATCCAGGTTATATGTAAATGATGGCCATCATCAATCTATAAATACACAGAAATAAACCAAATTTACAAAATCCATCATCTGTCTTTTTGAAACCCGGTTATCTTTCGTTTCTTCCTTAAACATTTCTATACCCAGTCTTTACTTTCACTTTCACTCCCACTGCGAACGAGTAGCATTTCCGCCTTATATGTGCTGTAATGATTTAAAAAAAGAAGTAAAAAACCACATGCGTGAAAATAAAAGTATTAGCTGTGTTACACGAGCTTTGCTATGTGTTCTATATGACAATATTCAACACCCAAATATATATATATATATATATATATATATATATATATATATATATTACATATATATATATATATATATATATATATATATATATATATATATATTGAACACACGCAAATATATATATATATATATATATTGTAGACACATATAAAAATATATATATATATATATATATATATATATATATTAGACACACACAAATACATACATATATATATATATATATATATATATATATATATATATATATATATGAAGAAAAATATATACGGAAAAAAACAAACAAAAATCCTTATATACAATTATGCTGTTTTAATGTTAATATGTCAACGTCGGACGTTTCGGTCTAATGAACCATCTTCAGGACATATTCATAAATTATAACATTCTCAATACAACATGACAAAGACGATGTACATAAAAACAAGACTTATCCAAACAGATAACTGAAAGTTTTATAAGATCAGCGCTCCGTTTAAAACATGGTCACGTTGTCGTCACGTGGGCGACGCTGTGAAAACGTATTCCTAAAATTTGAGTATTTTGAATGAAAAATGAAAAGAATTCTATTTTGATCTAAAATTTACATGTACGCTTGTCGAGCATTAATCTCGCTAGAAGTCTTAACAAAAAGAAAAGAAGATAATACTCTTAATAATTTATATTTCTAAGTTTAGTATCTATTCTCTTAATAAATTAAATGAAATTATCAAAAAAAAAAAATAACAAAAAAACGCACTAAAATATTTAGATTAAAATACCAATAAATTCTTATCAATGCAATGCCGTCTTTTTTACTGGACATTACTTCAGTATTTACCGGTAGTAATTATCTCCTCTTGTAAGTTCATTTTAATTTTGTTTATTCTATACGCTTTTAACGCATATCTATTGTATTTTTCATAAAATATAATTTACTATTTAAAAACATACTACTTTTATAATTATTGTAATTTGTTTATATTTTCAAAGTTAGTGTTTTTTATTAAAAAGGCTGTTTATGAGCTAATCTCGGAACTAACGCTACTTTTAGGTAAGTAAATACTACTTTTTTTAATTTAATAATGTATTTCGAATTTTATTTTCAAATTTATTTATAATTTCTGATAATACATATATTTTCTTTTTTAAATGTTGTAATAAAAATGGCAGGCAAAAGCATCCAAAGTGCCTTATAGCCTTATCAAAATTCCACGGTATGTTGCTAAGTTGATCAGGGGGGATGTATCTTCTAATCTTGGAGCCAGCCTTGCCAATGCCTTGCTCTTGGATTTGAGAACTATGCACCTTCTTATTTCCAATTTTAATTAAAGATATCTATATAGATAAATGTAAAATTGATAGAGCAAAGGCTAAAGAGAAAACAAATGCCCATCAACAGCATGATGAAAAGGTGGAAAATCTTCTTTGTATTAGAGTTGATGGGAGAATTGACAAAGACATAATAATGTACAAGGAAATAGTGGAGGAAAATGGAGAGATTTCTCTGAGAAAAAAAAAAAACAAGAGACAAGAACGCCACTTCATAAAAGTCAATATCCGACACATAGGGTTCTTACTAATATTGGTGCAACTGGTGTGGTTCTTGTCGAGCAAGTGGCTGATGTTTTGCATGAATTCAAAAGTGTGAGTACTATCAAGGCTTTCCTTGTTGACAACACTAATGCCAATACGGACTATGAAGGTGGATTTGTTGTACTTCTAGAAAGAAAACTTAACGGAAATCTTTAAACTATTGGTTACTCCTTGCACCAAAATAAACTTCCGTTTAGAGCTCTTGTTATACGTGTAGATGGTACCACAAAAAGCCCTACCACATTCAATGGTCCACTGGGTAAATTATGTGCAAATGATTACCATAATTTACCCCAAATATCATTTTCAGCTGTTGGCAGACCTCTGGATTCTATTTTTAAAATTGAAAATACAGATATCCATATTTGTGACCAAAAACTCCTTTATACAGTGGGTATTTCTAGAGGTAAGGTGCACTCTAGATTTGCATCATGGAAAATTGGTCCATTAAACCAGGCAAGCTGGTTAACTTTAGCCATCAGTCTGATGTGCTTAAGGACTCGTGGTGCATACTCACGAAATCTTTCAACCAAACTCCACAGTTTAATAAATTTTATTTTGAATTTGTATTCCATTTGATGGTTCGAATTTAAAAGAAATAACAAGTTCCACAATTACAAATGTATATTTTTAATATGATCCAAACGATTAGGAAACAACCATATGAAATCCAAGAGATCACATTGAAAAATATACAAAGAATGCCTTACTTCCTGAAAATATCTTATATTCGATGGTCAAATCTGATAAACTGGAAGTGAGGGTAGAAGCTATATAAAGAATTTTGGCCATTAGGTAAGTAAATATTTATTCATATAAAACTGGCCAAATTAGTTATGCCGATTTATAGAATCATTTTAAGGATTTTATCTAATTTCACCATAAATATTAAAGAAGTACTGAGTGCATTTTTTTTAAATAACTCAAATTAATTTTTATATTCTTTCAGGAGTCTGGAGCCAGCCAAAAAATATTAAAAAGAATCACAACTATCAGTTTTAAAGCCATGCACTGGACGCAGTTAATAGATCTGTCATTAATTAGAGTTTGTAAACCACTAATCACAGAAGAATTTTCTGAAAATGAACTACGGGAATCATTATTAAATGGTACGAAGCTTGACTTGCCAGATATGACCTCACAATCTCAAGGCGTGGAACGGGCAGTGAAGTTATCAACAGAAGCTTCCCAATCTGTGTATGGATTTGAAGCAAGACACCAGTACATAATAGCAAAAACTTTGTGTCAGAAATTGAGACCATCATTTTCGTCTAAGGGCTCTTATATGGAGATATTTGACTCTATATATTAAGCACTATTAAACTATTATTTGTTTTTCTATATTTTTTGTTTGTTGTATTTTCATTCATAATAGAAAAAACAATTTTTTAACATATTCAACTATTTTTGCTTAATTCATGAGGTAAAAACAGTATTTCGAAATTGTCACTGATAAAGAGGGGGGCAGATTTTCATTTGAAGTTTAGTTATAATTTCTTCATTTTATTTCATTTTGATAAAATAAAAACATTCCCTGATTTACTGAAATTGTTTCGCTATCTCATAAATATTTAGCCTAAATCTTGCAAAATTGAGGATTTTCAGTGCATTTTCCACGATATTTGAGGCCAAATGCTCAAAAAACCGTTGAAGAGTCAGATCTATTTTTTTGTATCAATATATAATAGGTCAATACACAAATTTCTATAGATTATTCTTTTGATATTTAAAAAAAAGCGAAAAAATGAACCTACCCTAATAATATATATATATATATATATATATATATATATATATATATATATATATATATATATGTGTGTGTGTGTGTGTGTGTGTGTGTATGTATGTATAATTGTGGATTTGATCAGCAATCCCAATTTTACATATGTTTCATTAAAGACGACTGACAAGGTACTGCGAGTAAGCTTTTTTATTTAATTTTTCCTACGTTCCTATTGTGACGTCGTCCCCCGGTCGCAGCGCCAACTTTGACGTTCTATCCTGCTCTACCACGGCGCCAGTTGTGACGTCCTCAAACAGCACCACTTGTGACGTCTTCGCCGCGGCGCCAGCTGTTCGCTCCTCGCTGCTCCGTCCGGGTGTCGCTGCTCCAAACGTGACGTCCGCCTGTCGCGTCAGTCGTGTTGTCTCGTCCTGTGACGACCAACTGGCTTGGTATCGGTCGCGGCACCCAAATGTGACGTTCTAACCTTTTGGTGATTCGGGTGGGAATCTGGTTAGATTTGATATCAGCCTCGTCGCTCCCAACTCGCTTCCAACGCCTGGTTACCAAGGTAACTGCATTGATCTCCAGTCTGCCTACCCACGTTGTGAATTGATCTTAGACAGACGAGATCAAACAGTGGTTGGGGCCGTAATGCAAATTGAGTTCAAAGGGGGTGATAACACACAAATATGCATAAAATAAAATAAAATGAAAACTCAAAAAGTTCAAAGTATCAAAGAAAAAGGTAACAAACTTTATGTCTAGTTGTTCGATACATAGGACTGCATCTATCTCCCGACCCGTTCTGTGGATTGTGACACGTCGTTTTCGCTAGGCAAGTTTTAACGCTTCAAGTTGTTTGCTCTCTAAGAAATTTGTGTTTCGGTGTGTCTTTGGACGAAAGTCGAAAAAACTTATTTCGGTGGTCTGGTCCTAAGTCGCTCTTCAAAATAATTGTTCTTGGATTGAAGAGGAGTCCGGAATTTTGCGTGAATCTTGGTCAGCTATCTCGAGGCGGCTTCAACTCTGGAAACTGGAGCTCGAACTCTTTGGACACTCATCTCTGCCGCCAGGGTCCGAACTTTTTGGACACTCATCTCTGCCGCCAGGGCTCGAAATTTCTGGGCTCTCATCTCTGCCGACAGGGCCCGAAATTTCTGGACACTCATCTCTGCCGCCAGGGCCCGAACTGATTTCTGCCTGTTGGGGCTTCGTTTTTATTGACGCCGACCAAAACCGGGGTGGGTCTGTTGGCGTCCGGGGGTTCCTCGATAATTCTAAATACATATCCACCTCTTTTATTTCTGGTTAGGGATTTTCCACTCTTTTCCATTTTTGGTAACTTTTTCTCACTCCCACTTTCTCACCATACTTCTGAGGGGCGTGAACTGCCCTCCCCACTTCTTCGTAGCAGCTTCTCATACTTATACTCAGGATGGGGGCGTCGACAGCCTTCTTCGTGCGTCACGTGATCAGTCTCGGCCAATGAGGTCTTGGTCTGGTATCTTTCCTCCTCCTTCGTGTGTCACGTGATCACCACTTGACCAATGATGTCTTAGTCGGGCGTGAACAATCCGCGGCTTTGTTTTGGAAAAAAAAATACCTTGCTTAACTAGAAAAAAATTATCTTTTGCTTTTCCTTTTCTTCCTTAATCGCCGTATCATTTCTCTGGCCACCAACGGGAAAATATGAACAATGGGGTCATAATTCTTGTTCTACACGTGGCTTACGTCAGGTATTTTATCGCTAATTTATCAAGATGGTTGGTATTCTTAACATGGCCTCAAAAAAGAATTATCCCCAAGTTTTCAGTCAGTCTGACGTCTCCAAGAAGAAAGAAAAACACCCCTGGGTCCCCACCCATTTTCCTTCGGCACATATTCCTGATAACATAAATTTATTATCGCAGGCAAAAGTTGTTTTGTCGAAAAGAATTTAGTTAGCGAGACTGCTTGTGTGGGATTTTAATTTTCCATATCTAACTAAGGCTCTGTAGCTACACCTGTGTTTTGACAATTATCAAAATTAACGTTTTCAAGTGGAGTTTCTTTGGCGAACATTTCTTGAAAACGCAATTCCATTCGCGCAGGCCAAGTAGGAAAATCGGTCAACGATTACTGGTAGGTGGCCTTTAATTTTCATATCTGTCCAAAGTCTTTTTTAGTCGCCTGTTTCTTTTCGTCACTTATCGAAATAACATTTTCACTTGAATTTTTCCCTTGGCCGGTGGTCTGTGTTGATAATAAGATGCCTTCCCGTACCAATAGTTTGTTTTCATATCCTTAGATAACACTTCCCTACCCACTCAAATCTCATTGTCATTGTAATGACATTCTTTCGCCATTTGCCACTTATCAAAATAACCCCTTTTTTTTATTGCCTCTTAGCCGTGTGTGTGTTCGCTTATCACCTATGATTCGGATCTCGCCTCACTTTTCCCTTCCTTTCTTCTATTCTTTCTTTTCCCTTTCTGCCTTTCTTTCTCTGCCTGGATGCATGGTGCCACACTATTAGTGTTTTCTATTCTGGACACACACATATAAAAATACACACACACATAAATAAAATCATCCTTGATAATCTCTAAAACTGTAGTCGAATTCGATCGAACATACAGAACATTCGGACAATTTACGTTCACAAAAGAAGAAAATTAGAATCACACAAGAAAATTGAATGAAAAAAATTAAAGTGGGTCATTTGTTTTTAATGAAACTCGCTGCTCTCTCTCTCTCTCTCTATATATATATATATATATATATATATTGGGCAGCAACTTTCTCTCAAACAACTTTCATTAAATATGTCAGACAAGGAAGATTTGGTCGTTTTTATTTAGTTTTTCCAGCATCCTAACGTATTTTCCATTTCCTAAGAATAATAGAGTACAACATTTTTCCACATTTCTCATTTTCCCAAGCACTTTCATCCACTTCATTAGGCATTTTCAAGGGGGTTTTATTTTGGGTGCTGTTCGTTTTTCATAATTTTAATGTTTAAGAAGTACTTCATTTTTGTTTGTTTTGCATAATGGTATTTATTCTTAGACTTCGAGTGTTGAGCGCAGTAAGAATTCGCGTGATCATCTGTCTATTTCAGAAAAAAAAAAAATTAACACTCTATTTCTACTGTTAAGTAAGGTCGTGTTGATAGTAAGAGAGGGATGTTTAAGATACAGAGCCTCTCTAATAGTGAGATATTTTCGGTACAGTGATTTATATAGAATTTTAGTATTTTTCGATGAGAATTTTCTTGCGGGTCCTTCATATATATATATATATATATATATATTCATATATATATATATATATATATATATATATATATATATATATAT